>MU224357.1:788747-801017 GCA_018584345.1 Thuja plicata | reverse complement strand
GATATTTTTCAAATGACACAAAAATAAGATGATCTTTGGAAGATTTTTTGGAGCGTTTCATTTTCAGCTTGCGGAGATCACGACAAAGTGAAGTTTAAAATCATACCTCTCTCAGCCTTTTGGATTCCAATGCAGTAGCTATCAATGAAAAATTTCTTTCGCCGCAGAGATGCAAAAACCCCTCTCGGTGCTATTGAACATAGAAATGACAACGTTTTCTCTTTTTTTTTTGCCTTATATCCCGTTAACGTCGCAATTGCGACGTTGTCGGGTTATAATTGAAAAAAAAAGCCAAAAACACATAACATCTGCCCCCCGTCGCAATTTCACCCCAAATGTATTAGTGTGAATACATTGTGCAATGGAAGGGTAAACCCCTGGAGGATGCCACTTGGATGACTCAAGAGGCTATTGTGAAGGATGGATTCAATTTTTCTTCTCTCCAACTCAATGGGACTTGAGTTTCTTATCATGGGAAGCATGGTGCAGGGAACCCTAGGACTTGATTTTTGTTAGTGTTCTTGCAAAGTAATAAGGGATATGTCTTACATACATTTTTTTGTTTATTCCATCATGTGTGAACAAGGATCCTATGGTCTGTTTATAAACCAAGGATGCCTTATCTCACTAGACTATCCTTAGTTTTGTTTCTGCAATTTTGGTATTTTGGTCTAGAAGTGTTTCTTCGGTCATGTTTGACCATTTCTTTTTTTAGTTGATATTTGGATTTTTTTCCCTCTTGGTGGGATGTTTTAAAAAACTGATGGTTCTACAGTCGTCAAATGTTGCAATTATTGTATGTGTCAATGCAACATTTCACATTATGGTCGACTTTTGCAACTATGTCTTCACTGGCTCCAACTACTTTTGGAATCATTTGGAATGGTTTGGATTTGATGTTGTGTTTTTTAAAAAACTCTATCCAATCGAGAAAAATGATAGAGAGATACCTATGAAGCACGTTTTAATTAAAAAAACCACCATTTTTTAGCAGATTGGCTGGTCTACACAGTCGTGTTTGGATTGAAAAAAGTTATCAATTATTGTTGCAAGGTTGGGGCTTAAATCAACTTCCATTTTCCATTTATTATAGTTAGTTTAGTTTTCTTTTGAACGAGATATCTAATTCCATGGCATCGCGGGTTTGAACTCTTCTAGTTTTGGCTCTACTATGGAACTTTGAGCCTAACTCTCTTTTTCACCATGGGAAGTCAATGCCACTTGGTGAAAAGTAGGTTGAGGCTATGTCTTTTTATTCTTTTGAAGCTTGGAGTCAAGGGAAGTATGATCATGCTTCTAGGGTGATGCCCTAGGTTGAATATCTTCTATGTATTCAATCAGTGCAAACAGATTTCTATATTGGAGTAAGATAGTTAGAGTTAAAAGCTTAATGTATTGATTGTTTTGAAGCCTTTAGGGAGTGTCAAAGACCACCAGATGACTGCATCAACTTCATGAACCCATCCTCATACCATTCCATCGAAACTTTTCCTAATCTAATCAGTTGGACAAAGTGTTTGTGACAACTTGGGGATGTTGGAGTAGGAGACAGTGTTGTCATTCCTGTAGCTTTGAAGAGTGATGATTAGTGGCTATTTAAACCAGATTAGACAATATTGTGGTAGACTAAAAGAAGATAGGTAACTTCTGAGACTCTATTGATTGCCAGATTGTTCTGCCTAGTAGCTTATGTAAAGGGAAACCATAGGGGTGAGTAGGAAGTTATGATCCTTAGTGAAGTTCTGAACCTTGGTGGAAGGCTAGGGTTGTGATATCTCAGTATTCCATTGGTGGACCTTGCTAGAGAGGAGAAATGTCTTTAGGACCGCAGTAAACAAGGAAGGTTGAAGAAGAACCAATTGTAAATGATCACCTAGTGTAGTATGTATTCAGTACCTTGTGGCAATAAGGAAGTCGCAGACAAAGTCATTGGAGGATTAGGATAATTGGAGACAACATCCAATAATATAAAGGAGGGCCAACCTACACTTTGTTATGTGCACTTTGTACCACAAAGAGACAAATAAAATGGCCAAGATTGCAAAGCCAAATTGGATGGTTGAGATAGCAAAGGCTTCCTTGATCCATGTGATCAAAATAGTCTCACCTGATTGGTTGATTGAGTTTTGTCCATATGTGGTGGGTGAGAATCATTGGATTTATTAATTGATTTAGCCATGTCTCCCATTTTAATGGGTTGGATTAGTTTTTTATTTAATTATACAATTAATTGATTAAAAGTCAATTGCATAATTATTTGATCCTTTTGATTTAATTAATCATTTTGGATTTCATTTTCAATTAATTAATGCTTTGATCCTTAAATATTTTGACTTTGCCAAACCAATTTTAGGTGTATACATCGGCCTTTATTCATAGTGAACAGATTGAGGGAAAAGGAAGATCTCCATTTGGGGTTAGAATTTGCATGTCACTTGATCTTAGATAACCTATACAAATCTATATTAGGCTCTCCTTTCTCTAGAAATATGGATAAAACTGAGTGAATTTAAGGGTTTTCAAATCAAGTGCTTTAGATGCGGAGAGCCTAAGCATTAGGCCAAAATTTATAAAGAGAAAATAATAGCTTCATTACAAGGGAATAAGGCTTTGAATCAGTAGGTGAGTAGAAAAGGAAGCCCCAAGCACTCCACTCCACTTTGAAAAAACAAAATAGAGGGAGATAAAAGTATCAAAGAAATGGTTTTCAGTTGGAGCATGGATACTAGAAGAACCATAAGTTTAGAGGCAATGATATTATATCAGTTGATAAGGAAGGTAGCAAAAAAAAGGGAAGGAATTAAAATGCCCACAAAGCTAAATCCAAGGCATTGGAAGACTTGGAGAATGGATCATAAGTATCCAATAAAAAATTTATTTCTCAAGGAAGAAAGGACCTTCCTACTCCATGTAACAAATTATTAAAGTGTTGAGATTGAATTTTTACTTACATAAGGATCCAAGGATTCTCTTCAAAAACTTACAAAATCCCAAAGTATCCTACCGATAAGATAGTCTTGCGGGAGGTAGTAAGATAGATGCCAGAGTTTGATTATATATAGAAGGAGAAACATAAACATTATATGCCTTCCTCTATCACATTGGGTAAAATGATTGAAACCTATCCTTCAGCACAGGCAACATAGATAGCTAATATGGAGTTACAGTTTTATTATATTGGAGGCTATAAAGAAAGGAAAGAGTTTGATCCATTCTATAAAATAAACACTTATAAAGGAAAGACATAAAAGTGTAAGAGCCTCAATGCCAGCCCTATGGAGAATCATTTTTTGAAGAGACTAATTGAAACTGAGGCTCTATATTTGGCATTCATACAAGAGACCAAATTACAAGATAGTGAATTTAAGGAAATGATAGTTGGATATGGAAGAATAGTGATGGGGAGGCTCAAATTTCCATTGGCTCAGGTGGTGGGCTTGTCATTCTTTGGAATAAGAATAATATTTTTGGAATGATTTAGGAAGCTAAATTTTCTTTTTCTTTTTATTTTTCAGTGCTGAAATGCTTGAAGTGGTTGTAGTTTACTGATTTCAAATATATACAGACTACACAGGGAGGTTGATCACTATAAGTTCTAAGATTGTCTCCTCTATTTTAGGATTATCTTCTCTTAAGCCAACTAGGTTCCTAGGGATGATTTCAATGTTATACTTTTTCTAGAAGACAAAAAAAATGTGGTAGGATTCAAGGAAGTGTCAGGTCCATTAATTTAAGGAAATATTGTGATGGCCTCACTCTAGTTTACATTAGGCCTAAATCAATGTGTTTCACTTGGAGAAATTTAAGAGAGTGAATGAATATTTCATTCAATGTAGATTGGATTGCTTCTTTCTTAATCATGATTGGTTACTAGAGTTGGGATGTTTTTCCTCTAAGGTCTTGTAGTATGCTGGCTTCGATCACAAAATTATCACTTTATCCTTAAATCAACCCAATAAATCAAGGGCCATATTATTTGAGATGAAGAGCTTTTGGTTTGCATGCCCCAATGATGATGGCCTGGTCGTAAAATAGAAGAATACAAAAGCTAAAGGATTTAAGAGTTACACAGTAGAGAAGTTGTTGGTAGTGAAGAAGTAGGTGAGGTGCTAGAAAAAAGAAGCTATGGGAAATATTTTTGTTAACAAAAACAAGGTGGATGATGACATAAAATTTGTAAAGGAAGACATCACCAAAGTTGGTTGCAGTCACAAGAGAACCTAGAGAATGAATAAAATATTTTGGAAGAATAAAATAGGCTACTCATAATGGAGGAGATCTTTTGGATACATAAGTTCAAGGTCAAATGGATAAGAGAAGGAGACAGAAACATGAAGTTTATCTATCTTTCTATAAAAATTTAAAGAGAACATAATAAGATCACTAGGATTTGTAAAGATAATAACATTATGCTTGATGACATGGATACCATTAGAATTGAATCTTAGAGGTTCTTTTGTGATTTTTTGGGTTATATGGATAATGAGGGCCCATAGGTCAAGGATGAAATACTTGAGTGGATTCCAAATATCAATATGGATGATCAAAATGTGGCTCTCTTGGCTCCCTTCACAATGGAGGAAAACATAATTGGGATATCCTTCTTGGGAACTAGGAAAACCTTTGAACCGCTAAGGATTACAAATTGAGAAGGTCTTTCTGAAGGTCTTGGAACTCTACTGTTATTTCTTTGATCGCTAATGTTAAGGACCATATTTCTTGAAATTTAATCTATAATATCATCACTAAGGAAATGGCTACTAGGCTTAGGGGTTTCCTCAATAGTATCATATATAAAGAGCAAAGTGGTTTTCTCAAAAAGAGATTTTTTATGGCATCGTTATTTCTCATGAGCCGCTTCACTCAGCCCAAAATAGGAAATAGGATGAGATTATAATCAAATTAGATATGAAAAATTCCTATGATAATGTTTCATGGCTTTCTTGGTTAAGATTATGAGGATGTTTGGTTTCAGTCAGTATTAGTGTAGGTGGGTGTACAACTGTATCTCCTCTTCCACCTATTTTTTTTAGTTAATAAGGTTCCAACCGTATATTTTAAATCCGTGAGGGGATTGTATCTAGGGTACCCCTTATATCCCTTTCTTTTTCACATTAGTGTAGAGGCTCTTGGGCGTAATTTATCTAAGGAGGGAAGGTAAATAGGATTGAAAGTTTTAGGTGGCATATAAAATTATCCCACCTTCAATTTTTAGATGACACTCTTCTTTTTAAGGTAGGTAGAGCTCATGAAGTGAGAATTTTTGAGAGGGTACTCGAGAATTATGAGATTTAGTAAGGAAAAAAGTAAATATATTCAAGTCTAGAATCTTTCTACTAAAGGATCTGGTTGTTTGGAAAGACTGAAAAGACTAGAAATTCAATTAATCCTTAGTTATGAGCTTTATGTACTTCCCAACAAGTACCTTGGTATGCCTCTTTTCAACAAAAAAATATTTAGAAATTATTAGCATCACTAATAGATTGCAAGATGTGTTGGCTTCCTAGAAAGGCAATTAGTACCTCTCTTTGGTCGATCATGTTTCCCTTATCAACGATTCCCTATTATCAGTGCATGTCTATATACTATGTATTTTAAATTCCCAGCAAAGTTGTAAAATAATTGGAAGCTATTAGGCATAGCTTTTTATAGAGGCAAAGACCATTTCAAATATTATCATGTTAAATTGGAGGATGTATGCAGACCAATGAGAAAGGGTGGTCTTGATATCAGGAAGAGAAAATATATGAATTTGGCATTTGTCACAACCCCTAATATCCCTACTTTCATTTATTTAATAATTTGATCAATTTTGAATGATTTAATAACTACAAATACAATATTTAATATTTTGAAAGAAAGACAATTTCTTTTTTCTTTTTCATTTTTCTATCTAGACATATAAACATGTATAAATGTTTAATTATTTTAATTAATAAATATAATTGTATACACCTGAAAATGGCCAAAGTCAAACATTAATTAAATTCAATCAATTTATTTAATAAACTCAAATTTCTTCTATTATATAGTTGAATTTAATATTTGACTATATAGTTCACTTTAATTAATTAAATATTCATCAATTAATTAATTCCCCCTTCACAAATCAATTCCAACTCACTCACTCATAAAATTCCATATCACATATGGCTAAAGTAATTAATTTTCTTGAATTAATTAAATCCTAATATCTCTCACCTACCACTACATGACAAAAACCAAATCAACCAATGATAGATCATCTTTAGGCTCACATGGATCACTAATAGTCATTGCTATCTTAGCCACTCAATCTCAACATCAAATCATGATGACTCATCCCTCAACCACTTGACTTGACCATGGTTGGACATAACTCACCCCCGAGGCCTTGGGAAATCCTATAAATAGTAAGAATTCTTAGTGCAAATCATCCACTTTCATCAATTATCATTCAAACATCCACATAATGCTAGCTTATGCATCCAATATCATCAAACCAAAGGTGTAATGCTGGTTTGGAAATCAACTTCTATCAAAGCATAGGCACAACATTGTTTTGCATATCATTTCTACATTTAAGCATTGTTACAATAGAGAATTTGTATCTTAATATAGTTGTTTTGATCATTTAGTATAGCAATTTGCATCAATCTTGCATCATAGATCATAGCTTCATCCATCTTTGCATATTCTTGTTTTATAGGTTGTCATTTGAGGATCATAATGCACCTGAGAGCATAGCTCAAATCCTTGTAATTAGAGATCCACGAGACATTCTTGAATTCTTTCATTTCGAATTACTTAGCTAGTTAGATCTAATGATTTGATTTGAAATTATGTCAAATTAAGTGTTTCACTCAAATCACGCACACACACTCAAATAGTATGTTCATATTGTATTTGTTTTGTGTTGGTTTAATATTCATAACATTTTGCATTCATGGTATTTTTTATGTGTATTGTGAACAAATTATAAGTGTTTACGTTGTGTTTTGTCTCGAATAATATGTTAGGAAAAATAAATCACCCCCTTTATTATTTTCTCATGACTATGTATTTATTTTTACTAGAAAAATCAAATGTCTATTTTGTTTTGAAATACCTATATTATTTTCCATTATATAATTTTCTTTATTTAAAATAAATATATACATAAAATTATATATTTAATAATTTTGTTAATATATGGTAAATTTTAAATATATATGTGTGTAATAATACATATAAATTATTAATATTATATATTTTATTTTACACCTAAAATTATATTATGTTGAAAGAAATTTTGGTTTTCTTTATTTTAAAATAATTATAAATAAAAATTTATATTTTATTAAATAAATATTAACAAATATATCATGCATTTAATAATGTGTGATCATAAGCCTGCAAAGATAGTGAAGTTGTCTTGGGTTGTGGGTTTGCTCCCCATAGGTCCTGGGTTTAACTCCTAAGCCCAAATATCACCTGATGCATCTGGTTGGTGAACTGCTTGGTACATCCCCCCGGACTAGTCTCATCTTAACTTGCCTTGCTAATAAGTGTTAGGCTAGGTCGTAGGGATACCCTTAGCAACAAAAAATTAATACATGATCACAATAAATAAAGCAACATATATATAATGCACCTTTAAATAATATAAAACTATAAATTAAAAGAACTAAAAGTGAATCAAATAAAAGAAAATTCACTTTAAACAAAAGTTTGGAAAAGTTAAAATAGGGAAAAAGTATATGTTTATAATAAATAAAAGTCAAACTTAAGTTTGATCTCCCAAAATCATGGCAAAGTGGCTAAAGTAAAGTCATGTTGGGTTTAATAAATAAAAGAAAGTATTAGTCTTGCCCAAAATAATGGGCAATGGAGAGGTTAAGATTCCCATGCATGGGATTAAGTAGGAATGCATAACATTTCGAGGGTGAAAAGTGGTAGTATGGCAAGAGGGATGTTATTTTGGGAGAAAAGCCTAGTTGCATATTATCACAACTTATGAAAGTACACCAATTAAGAAATCAAAATTTTCTTGTTATGTAACTTTTTTGAACTTCTTCATGTTCATGGTGGATGATAGTGATGAGGGAAAATCCATGCGGGGGAGCCCCTTCCATTAGCTATAAAAATTATGTGGGAGAGGCCTAGTGGTCCCACTAGTTCAGATCATGTTCCTATCGATGGCATAGAATGAGATGATGAGGGTAGTGAGGAGTCCAAGGATGCCAGTTATGTCTCGAACATAGTTTTTATAAAGGGGGACCAAGCAAAGATCCAGAGTGGTGCTCTATCTGAAGGATGGAAATAAGTCCTGGTGTGTGGTTGTTCAAGTGAGGTGGATGTTGAGGCAGTACCAAAGTGCAAATAAATGGAGGAGCATAGGACTATCAAGGTTCCTAATATTTTGGTTGATCATATCTTCTCTTTCATAGACAATACATTGGTAGGTTGCTTATTCTCTTTTTGGCCAACCATTGATATGGTCAAAAAGTGGGTATCTTAGAGATGAAATATCAAAGGAAGTTTTGTGACAAATACAATTCCTTGGGCCTTATTTCTGTTTAAATTCACAACAATAGAGGATTGTTGGTCCACTGAGAGGGGGGGCTGAATACATTTGATATGGAAGGTTGTGCCCACTATTTTTTTTTTTAAAGGTGGACAATATGAATGGAAAAAAATCATAATTTTTTTAAGGATGAGGAGATCTCCCTCATTAGGCGTTATAATAGGGTGAACAACACAATAGTAGATCTAGGAGATGCCCATAGGAAACATCTTTGGATTTAAAGAGAAAATGAGGCTAGGTTGGCTAATGTGTGGCCTAATTTTAGGGTAAATGTGCAAGGTGCAACTAACGTTGTGAGTAATTCTAAGAAGCAAACATGGAAGTTCCCAGAGATGGGGTGGATCCTGAACTTTCATGTCTCTACAAAAGGTAATGCCGATAAGGATGGTAGAGGAGGAGAATTTAGATATGATCATATAAATTTCATCCTTCTCTATGTGCTAGACTTTGACATAGAAACGTATAACTTAGTTGAAGTCGTATCTTTGTAATAGGGTTTGATAATATCCAAAGAGAAGGGTCACAAGAAAATATGGATTGAAGGGGCTCCAATATTGTGATTGGAGTAATGAAATGAGGTTTGATCCACAATTGGAAACTAGAAATGATTATCGTGGCTACTAAGAGTTTAAGTGAATCTAGGGAACAGGTGAGATTCACACACATAGGAAGAGATGACAATGCAGGTGTTGATTGGGTTGGGAATGTGGGCTCATGTTTGAGTGTCAATTTTGGATTATAAACTAAGAATTGGGAGGAGGAATTACCCTTTGAAGTTATGAATTTTATTTTTGAATACTTTGTCACAAGTATTGCCTAAGCAACACAAAATGTTATTATGTTTCATGAGTTTCTTAATCCTTTTTATTTATATCAAGTTGGGGACCTTTCCCTTTCTTTTTTTCTCTTTTTCTTTGTGGTTTATGATCCATCAAAATCAAGTATTTATAACATAAAAATATCTTTAATTAGATTATCTTAAATATTGTTTAATATGAATTTAGAAACAAAACTACATAAAGGTTTATATTAGATAATTATATTTTTTTTTTTTTTTTAGTGTGTGTGTGTGTGTGTGTGTGTGTGTGTGTGTGTGTGTGTGTGTGTGTGAGAGAGAGAGAGAGAGAGAGAGAGAGTTACAATTCCTATTCAAAATATATGGTTAATTTTGATTTACATTTTTTATATTTTTAAATGATAATTAAACTAGCTTATATATATAATTCACCGAGAGATGTCCTTCTTGAGGCATCTTTTTGACATTAGGGTGAAGAATTGGTTAAAAATAGGCACCTCGAGAAGGATATCTCTCAGAAAATTTTATATATATAATAAAATATATAAGCTAGTAGCAGTCGAGACGCAACATGAAAGACAAATAATATAATGTTATTAGATATAACTTATGTAATATTTTTTGATCATCTATGTTTGCTCCATAGACATAGCCAAAATATACAGTGGGATATACAATGGTAACAAATATTATGGTGGTAAATAAGCGCACATGTATCAAAGCCAAAGAAGCATATTTGAACACAAAATATATTACATAAATTTTCATCTTAAATATATAGCATAAATTTTTAAATTAATAAAGTCATTTTACACATTAAAGTATATATAAGAGAAATCTATATATATTATTGTCATTTCATCTTACATATAAGAGAAAGGATATGCGCACCTCATAAAAAAAAACTAGAAATAATTAAGAGTCTCGAAGGTCATTTATAGAAAGTAAACTATAGGAATAACACCTCATAATGGTGTAAATACATAACATATTCTTCACTGATAAGAATGATATTACGACCCTTATTTTCATAATGATCATGATATATCTCTTTCATAAAAGTCATTGAATCACAATTGAACATAATTTAGTGGATCAATTTTGTTCTAAAACCTTCAATTTGTTCTCTTCATCCTTACACTTAGCAAGTTGTTTACCATTTTTCATTTTTTTATAATGATCATATGTAAATGGTGGCATTATTCTTGGGTCTTCTAAAGACTTTACACAAGATACCACCACATATGTCAATCATGTTCTTTCTCTTGGTCTTATATCAATAGTGGCTCTTGAAAGAGTCAATCCTTGAGATTTATGTATTGTCAATACCCATACCAATCTTAATGGAAACTTAATTGTGGTGTCCTTTGTACTTTTTTTATTGGTACTATCTTAGGATGACAATATTCAAATGGTATTCCAAAATGATTTTCAAACTCAACCATCACATATGTTGGGGGTTCTAGAGGTGCACTTCCTAGTTTGTAAACAATATTTCAAATATATCCAAGAGCTTCATTCACAGGAAATTCTTGTATCCAAAGGTTTGAATTCAACATTACCCTTTGATTCTTGGTGGTCAATAATTCTAGATCAATTTCATCACTTGGAAAAGCCTCTATTGCATTAGCACTTCCTACTTTTGTTGCAACACTATGTGCAACAGGTTTGTTCAATGAATGTAACATTTTCTTATTATTACTATGAACATTAAATCATTTGTAGAGAACAAATGATCAAATTTGTCTAACTCATTATTGGTTGTGATGTATATGTTAATGGGATTTATCATCATAAGCAACCTCCAATCATCAATTGTTGGGTTTGCATCTCTTAGATTCGTTAAAAGTTGATGAAATCATTGTTGTTGAGTGTTTTGTCCATCTTTTCTAAAAAAATCCAAAGTAACCACAATTTTGAAATTCTTCCCATAGTAACTTAGCATGCATATTGTTGTCATATGTTGGTCTTGTTAGAATTCGAAGAATTCTACCGCCAAGATCCACTATAGCAAAAACCTGTCACAAAAGAAAAGAATGGAGACACAACAAAGAATGTTTTGAAAGAAGAAATATTCATTCAGAGAGGGAATAATAAATTACAATGAGATCAAACCTTATAAAGGTGATCAAAACCCTAAAAGAGAGGAACCTAGGTTGCATGATAATAATTAATAAAAGAATTAATTATTACATGCCTAAATTTTATCTTAAGTAAACTAGAGATAATAGGAGACTTAATAATTAAATCAAAATGATTTAATTAATAAGAGAAATATCTTATTACTCTAACACCCCCCTTAAGATAAACTTAGGGAGTAGCTAAAACCTAGAAACAACTACTAAAAATAGGAAATGTCCCGAAAACATGGTCTAATCAGGTACCCAAGTACAAAAAATCTCTATAAATAGGAGGAAATGAGAAAACCTAGTGGGAAAAAACCCCTCTCCAAAAAGAGATGAAGCCTAGTGAAGGACTGAAGAAGCCTTTAAACTAGAGAATGTCCCATAAAATATGAATAAAGCATGAACATGAAGAGCACCACTGAAGCATGAATCTACAAACACTATCAAAGAATAATTGTTGAAACCTCCACTATAAAAAAACATGATCAGGTAGAGAAGACTATAATCTGCATGAGTAGCCTCCAAATGACACTACTCGAATCAAGATGGAAAATAAAGGAAAACATCGAAACTCAAAGATGCAGATGAAAAAAAACACCAAAGTCTGAAGCGATGATCAAAAGATAGAAGTATGCCTCCAAAATAGGAATGAAAGAGTGTACATATGGTAAATGATCCATCTCACCCAAATGCATAGGTACCTAGCCATTGCATCCTCATAGTACATAGGAACAAATACTGAATACATAACTCACTCCATTGAACCAAGGAATAATTAGAACCAATAGGAAATACCCCCCCCC
>MU224357.1:777114-787664 GCA_018584345.1 Thuja plicata | reverse complement strand
GGGGCCTATGCTAATCCCTTGGGGCTGTTAGGATTAAGTAATATTGAGAGGGGGGTGAATCAATATTACAACACTTTAAACATGAACTTAGTAAATTCCAACTTAACCAGATAATTGCAAAAATGAAAAGAACATAAACATGAAACACACAAATCATAACATCATGAATTTGTTGTCGATGAAACCCTAGCCAAGGGAAAACCCCAGTGGAGATGCTACCCAAAAATATGTACTAAAATTATACTATCCCTGTTAGGAGAACTAGTCCTGTTAGGAGTTGATTATTACATTAGTAGATTTCCTTGTTAGAGGAATACAAAACCCTGTTAAAGGTATACTGAGCTCACTGCTCATACAATCAGAAATATGATTATGTTACAATGCTTTTCAAGAATGAACACTACAATCATCTTCTATGCTTAATTAGTTCCAGTTGTAGCTCGCGTCACATTTATCTGATTCTAACATCATAATGCATCCATTCATTTGTTTGCATCACATCCATACAATCTCTTACTTCTCTTCTCAAAATCTCTTCATATATATATATATATATATATATATATATATATATGTATATGTATATGTATATGTATATGTATATGTATATGTATATATATATAATTACATTACCTAGTCAGCTCCCAAATACATCACAAAATGGAACCAACACTTTTACAAAACCAAAATACAAAGTCGGCGATCATATATTATCAAAACATGGGTAATCCATAATCTGAATCCAACATAGCACATTTAGATTCCATGTTACACTTCCTCAATCATCGAGACCATTCAACTGCTTTGTCTCGTTGTATCTCGGTCACTCTATCTTCGTATGTCTTCGTCATACTATAACTTACTACGCTCAACACAAAAACATAAGTGACCTTAACAAAAGGTCATACATATCCCAAAATAGCTTCTCCTAAGATTGCATGTCTTCATTCATCATATACTATCTTCGCTGACCAAAACTATACTGCTATACTATGTAATTCGGCTTTCTATACTTAGTGGTTTTGCAAGCTATAACTCCAAAACTGTGTATGATACCAAGAAACCATTCATACCATATGTGTTTCCATAAATGACAAACCTTGAGTGTTACATAACACTCCTAAATGAACCACTTTCCAAAAATCTCTCCCTTTGGCATTGATGGCAACACTTAGTGAAAAATGACTAAGTGTCAATACCAAAAGAAAGATATACACAACACTTTTTATCTCCTTTACATATATCTTCTCTACTCTATACTTTTTTCATATCTTCTCTTCTCCCCCTTTTACCTCAATGGCAAAGGTATACAAAAATATAGAATACATAACAAAATTGTGCCACTGCTTACCAAAAATTATACCATCTTTAACACATCTTGGAAGGTGCTCTCCAAGATCTTCATTTCCTCTGACCAAGTTTTCACCAGTATCTGACTCATATGAATCAGCCCATTTAGTGAAAAAGAAGATGTCTCTGCTGCCTTTATCTCGGTAGGCATTCGTTCAGTGAGGGCCTATGTTATCTTGTACATTTTAGAAAGATGTGTCTCAAGAATTGATAACTTAGGAGTTATTAAACTCTTCAGCATACCAAGTCTTCCCACAAATATCCCTTTCTCTGTAATCAAAACCCTTAGTTTGTCCAATATCTTAGTCACTTCTTCGTCTAACTCCAATTTATAGAGTGTGAAGAGGTCTCACGAGTGTCCATCATCTTGTCCATAATTAGTATGTCTTTTTCTATTATTTCATCAATGTTTTTGAGATGTCTAACGGGATTTATATAGTAACTATATAACTTCCTTCCATGTGATAGAAAACTCTTTGCCTCAGATATAGTTTTTTTCAATATGCCCAAGTCCCATGAGATAGACTTGCAAACTTCTTCCAACTTCTTCTCAAGGTATTTCTTCTCTAATTTCTGTTTAGTAATCTTCTCCAAGGAATCATTATGACTGTCAAAGTCATCCAATACTTTGTTCAAGTTCTTTGCATTGTCCTTTGATTGGAAACTAAAAATGTATAGGTAGAAGTTTGTTGATAGTATCAACTACTATTTCCATTACCCTTGTCTTCTTCTCACCTTTTTGCTCAGATCTCTCTTTTTCTTTAGCAAATGTGATGTAGGATAACTTCATCAACTCATCTTTATCCATACTCTCGACATCAGTGTTCATAGTCTTATCTCCACTTTCCAACAATAAAGATGAAGAAACAGATGCATGAGTTTCATGTTTCTCTTCAACTTTATTTACTGTTTCTTTTGCTACTTAAACTTCGCTCACTTTCTGCTCTTCTTTCTCTTCCATCTCTATAACAATGCTTCCTTCAATGTTGGTTTTCTCCTCAAAAGGATAACTAACATCCTGCGAGGTGTCCAATGACACAGCCACACTAGAAACAAAGAAATCTGGTTGTTTCATAGTACTCATAAATTGACTAGTATCTTCACCCATTGATTTGTCAAGACTTATTCTTGCCATCCTTGATGACTCACCTTTTTAAATATTCTTAGGCTTAGTAACCTTTGGTGGTGAGGAATTTGCAGGTTCAGTATCCATTAGAACCTTATCCACAGCCTTCTGTGTTTCCTCAATCACTTCACCGTACCTTCTACCCATTATCTTTACCAATCTTGACTTAGTTCTCAACAAAGGTTTCAAATAATTTAATATATTTTCCATTTCTTTAACTGAAACAACAAGTAACATGTCTTCAATTTCTTGTACTCTGATTGTTTCTCTTCTATCTGTGCTAACTGTTTCCTTATTTCCAATTTATCATAAATTTCTTCAGGTATACTATCTTCAACTTCTAACAAGTTCTTCTTAAAATCAAGTAAGTGATTTATTACCATGTCTTCAATCAAATATTTATTAGATCCCTCATACCTCTCATAGTATAAGATCAAGGTGTTCAGCTTTCCCTGCTCAATTATCCTCTTTTCCAGTATTTTCATGTCAGACTTCCATAGTTGTTTCACATTAGTGCTCTTCTCTTCAATTTTATTCTCTTCTCCTTTCTTATTCTCTTACACCTCTAATATGTTCTTCCCTTGTATTTTATAACTTCTCTTCATAGGTACCCCATCTTTCCTTAAATGGATCAATTTTTGAGGATAGAATATGTTCTACTTTCATAGTCAAGACCTCATAACTGACTTCATATTCCAGAGGATAACACCACTTCATCCTAGGTTTCACTGCCTCAAAGAAAACACAATTAGTTTCAACCATGAAATAGATTGAATCTTTATACTTCTCTACCAATGCCTCAGGAATCCGCTCTCTTTCCTTCATCTGTCTCTACAAGATTTTGATCATCCCAAATAACTCACCATCAACTCATGTATTGTTCTATCTTTTATAGCTCTGTGTGATATGAATTCCAGCAGGTTCACTGTCCTTCCAATCTCTAGGGTGCATACCAGGGAATTTATGCATAATGTGAATATACATGTGTATTAATAGAGATCCAAACCTGAATGCCTTCAACTTATCCTTCTTGATTTGCCTCATATTCTCCAAGAATTGATGTGCAAGTACTTCGCGAAGGTTATACTTAACGTTTTCCTTCACCATTTTATATGTCATCAAAATCACTACTGCTGATACTGAGTTGGGTTGGTTGTTGTAATGAATGTTATAACCTAGAATCATTGAAATCAATCTAACATCTTGCTGAAATATCATTAATTATCATCGCGCTCTTATCCCATCACAAATGCATTAGGGTTTCCACTTGTTTCTTTGTGTTCTTCTCTGCGATAGGGATAACACCAGAGTTATCCAAACCTATTATACCATGAATTAAGTCACTGCAAATCTTTACAAGTTGATCTCCAAGCCAAATGAACTGGTTGTGAACTCTACTCAAAATGATCTTAATCCATTCCTCTTCATCAAATTCATAAAGTTTAGTCATCCACATGATACTAAGGTTATCAAGATGTGTGAACTCATCTTTCATCTTTCCATCTACTCCAATCATGTCTTTCATCTCTTTATAGATCTCAAAGTCTCCCAAAGATTCATACTTAAAGTGAATGTAAGCCATAATGTCTTCAACATGTAGAATGTCATAGGGTGTTTGTGAAAATGCACCTTCGAGATCATCCTCAGTTGATTTGAATGGGTGTTTCTTAAACTTATACCTAGGCCTTTTAGTGACATAAAAATTTAACGGAGTATCCATAACCAAAGCTTTGAAAAAGATCTAAATACATTTTATCTATTGATTTGTGAATTTATGCTTCAATCAAACACTCAACGCACTTGCTTCTTTGCTTATTTTGCTCTAATATTTGTTCTCCTTAGGCTATGTTCTTCGAATGATGTTTAAACAAGTTCTTTCGATTGACCTTATACTTTGTTGTGTAAAGAAACGACACAGTTCCCAATAAACTCATCTTTGCACATTATCCAGTCAATTAACAATCTGGTGATCACAGCATAGAGATTTTTAAAACCATGTGATCATAGATATGTTTTACACAACATCTCCACATACTCTCACTAAGCTTGCAAGAGCTTACTCCACATAATCAGGGGTTGGATAGATTTTTTATGTTTTTTTCCAATGCTCCCCCTAAGGCCATGCTTGGCCATCTAGCTTGATGTAGCAATGTTAGCATTAGGCAAAGACTCGGTACCATCTACTGACTCTCCTTGAACTAATGTCTCACTTGATTATTTTACCTTCCATACCTTACCACTATTTTCATCTTCTGGTTTTCTTAAATGACTCTTGAATTCATCCATGTATTCAGCAAGACTCTTACCAGTATCACCAATATTATTCTTTATAACCATAGGAAATGGTCCTCTTCTGTTATCATTTCCATTGTATCTACAAAACTTTGCTATATGTCATGGATTGTTACATTTGTAGCATTTAGGAGGTGGTTTGTCCTGATTAACCTACAACTTACAATATTTTGCGATGTGCCCAAAGTTATTGCATTAGTAACATGTGATCTTAGTTGTTGTTTCCTCTCTAATGTAATCTTGTTTGATTCTAGATTGATTAGCCTTACTACATTCTAATTTATTGTGTCCATATGCATGACAATTGTTGCAATATCCATCAAAGGATTTGTAAGGAATTTTATTTCTGCAGTCTCTCTTCATGTGTCCAATTTTGTTGCATCCAAAGAATTTACCTCTGAAAGTTCTGATCTATTCTTTAGGTTTTTCAAGATCATCAATCTTCACTTCAAATTTTTCTTCATGAGTCTTTGAACATTTAGCTTCATTGAAGCCAACTCCAGTCATGTCTCCTTTAGGTTTCTATCTATCTCTCTTCTCATCAATCTTATCACTGCTCATATAAAGTTTTTCAATATGTTTCTTTGCCTCAACAAGTTCTCCTTTTATTATCTGATTATATTTCTCTAATTCCATATATTTGTTCTAGTAGTGATCAAGTTCAGTCTTCATTTGTCTCATTTGAATATTAGCATCTTTTAAGGTATCTTCAATTTTGTTTCTATCATCCTTTACCTATTGAATCTCATTAGCCATCTGAAGGGAAGTACTTTCATGATCAAGCTTCAAAGTATATTTCTCTTGTTCAAGCTGTTTTATCCGATCTAAAGTATCATTGTCTAAATCCTCTTCTATCTTATCCATAAGATCTTGTCTCTGACTCCTGGATAGTTCAAGTTGTTCGTTTAGTATCTTGATGAAACCCTCAGCTCTGCTTAATTTGAATCTCAACTCACCATTCTCTGATTTAGCCTTATTAAGGTCTTCAAGTATTGCTTCAAAGTTTTCCTCCAAATTTTTTGAATCCACCTTGATCTCCCTTAAGGTGTTAAAATTTCTCTCCAAGGGCCAAAAGCTCTGATACTAATTGTTAGGATTAAGTAATAATGAGAGGGGGGGTGAATCAGTATTACAACACTTTAAACATGAACTTGGTAAATTTTAACTTAACCAGATAATTGTAGAAATGAAAAGAACATAAACATGAAACACCCAACTCATAACACCATGAGTTTGTTGTCGAGGAAACCCTGGCTAAGGGAAAACCATGGTCGGAATGGTACCCACAAATACATGTACTAAAAGTATATTGTCCTTTTTAGGAGACCTAGCCCTATTAGGATCTTGTTATTACATTAGTATATTTCCTTGTTAGAGGGATACAAAACCTTGTTAAAGGTATACTAAGCTCACTGCTCATACAATCAGAAATATGATTCTATTACAATGCTTTTAAAGAATGACCAATACAAGCATCTTCTATGCTTAAGTAGTTCCAGTTGTAGCTTGCATCACATTTGTTTGATTCTAACATCACAATGCATTCATTCATTTGTTCGCATCACATCCATACAATATCTTACTTCACTTCTCAAAAGCTCTTCATCTATATATATATATATATATATACATTACCCAGTACTCGGCTCCCAAATGCATCACAAAATGGAACCAACACTTTTACAAAACCAAAATACAAATTCGGTGATCATACATTATCAAAAAATAGGTAGTCTACAATCCCAATCTAACATAGCACATTTAGATTCCACGTTACACTTCCTCAATCACCGTGACCATTCAACTGCTTTGTCTCACTGTATCACTATCACTCTGTCTTCGCATGTCTTCATCATGCTGTAACTTACTGCGCTCAACACAAAAACATAAGAGACCTTAACATAAGGTCATACATATCCCAAAATAGCTTCTCCTAAGCTTGCATGTCTCCATTCGTCATATACTATCTTCGTCGACCAAAACTGTAATGCTATACTCTGTAATTCATCTTTCTGTACTTAGTCATTTTGTAAGCTATAACTCCAAAACTATGTATAACACCAAGTGAACATCCATACTAGATGTGTTGCCATAAATGGAAACCCTCAAGTGTTCTAGAACACTCTTGAATGAACCACTTTCCAACAGGGACCTACACGGCTCTCCTGGGGCTTACACAACTTCATTGGGGCCTACACGGATTTCGTGCAAGTGGGAGGCCCCACTGCCTACCTTCGCAGGTGGGTGGGGTACGACTCCCACCAAAATTTTTGTTTTTTTTTCAAAAAATATTTTCAAAACCCCATAAAAAATGGGTACTTTTTTTTCACAAATTCAAAAAAAAAATTCAGCATTTTTTTCACCCACTTCGTAAATTGTGCCCATAATAGGGTCGTACGGGCATTTTTTTGCTTTAGAATGCAACTGTGTCTAAAATTGACGTGCCTTATATAGAAATAGGGGTTCTGGGGCCTTTTGAGTGCAACTGTGAGGTCAGTTTGTGCCCAAAGTGCTCTAAAAAATAGCTCCCCCAGATCCACACAAAAAACTCTAAAAACTTGAAACCCTTGGCGCTCCAAAAAATCTTCGAAAAACTCAAGAACAGGTTGCAACAGCATGACTTTGATTACCATTTTAGAATTCAAAGAATTCTATCACCAAGATCCGCAACAACAAAAACCTGTCACAAAAGCAAAGAATGGAGACACAACAAACAATGTTCTGAAAGATGAAATATTCATTCAGGGAGGGAATAATAAATTATAATGAGATCAAACCTTATAACGGTGATCAAAACCCTAAAAGGGAGAAACCTAGGTTGCATGATAATAATTAATAAAAGAATTAATTATTACATGCCTAAAGTTTAGCTTAAGTAAACTAGAGATAATAAGTGACTTAATAACTAAATCAAACTTATTTAATTAATAAGTGAAATATCTTATTACTCTAACAGGTCTATCATTAACTGGAGGCAACTGACCCAAATCTCCAACCAAAATCATAGATATACCTAAGAGATAATCGATAATAAATATTTTCAAATTTATATATTAGTATTATAAATATAATATATATGATGAAATAAAATAGTTATCTTCATCAGTAAAAATTGAAAGGTATACCTGCAAAGCTTATGCTTGCACTTTGTGGGAATGCTTGTCAGAGTCAAGAATCAATATTTTCCAACAAGTTTTTGCCCAATGAAGATCATTTCATTAATCAAAATATATTTGATATGTGTCATATCTTCTTCAAAACTTGTAAGTATTGTTCCTTCTAGCTGTGAAAAATCTTAGATTGGGATTTTCAATTTTGAATGAATTGTAGAGTCTCCAATATTGAATGTTGTAACTCTTGTTGGTGCAAGTAACAAAAGGGGAGAAGGACCTGGAATTGCTGCATTTTCAAGATATTGAGTAATGACACCTAGTAGGTATGACTTTCCTATCCCCGTGGTTCCTTGAATTATCATGCGCAATGACACCCCCATTTTGGTTCCTATGGTAGTTTTCCATAATTATATCAATTGATTTTTTTTTATCACAAAGGGTCGTATAATTGATGCATTGTTGAATATCATCATATAAGAGGTATCCATGTTCTCTCATATTTCTTATGAAATTGATTTCTTGAGTTGTGTAGTCTTCACCTTGATATTCGTTAGACCAATCTGTATGTTTATCAATGTCTCTTCTCCCCAATATATCTATCTCAGAAATTTGCATATTTTTTCCATGATGTAGTCTAAATATAATTTTTGACTCATGCTCTGTGGTATTATTTTGAACGACTTCATTATCTTCAATTTCAGAATCACTCATATCTTCAATGTTCTCTATAGTAGTTGTTTGTTCCACATGCCAAGGATTATAACTGAAGGACTCCCACTTTTCTATTATGGAGTCGTTATCATGTCCAATATCTCTTTCGATATCATGAAATGGTTTTTTATAGTAATAACTCTGATAAACAAAAGATGATCCATTTATCTGATTCACGTGAAGTAATGGATACAAATCTAGGGAAAACCCTAACAATTGTCCCTCTTTGTCTTGGCTCCCATTTATTGTCTCTTCTTCATTTAGGATTATATATCCATTACCTAGCTGCTTTAATTAGAGAAACACCTTCCATAGATAAAGGTCTTGTTTTATATCCATCAATGAGAGATTTTGTTTGGTTTTCATAGTCCTTTCAGTATTTACAACCATAGGTTTGAAACCCTCATGTTAAACATTCAGGTTAATGAATCTTCTACTTCTCTCTACCAATGAAATTTCTAATAGCATGTGGCATGTTTCTTGAGACCCAATTTCTCTTTCTATAATTGTCTCAGTTATAAGTTTTCTACATGCTCGCACAACAAAATCTTCAAGGTTTTCTATGTTTGAGAGATGAACCAAGATATAGTGGTATGTTTCTAAGCTTTTCTCTTCTTTTTCTACATACTTTTCATTATATTTTATTACTACGTGCTTGGAAAGAACAGGTTGTCAATCTATATTTGCTCTCCATAATCGCAGTATATGACGATTGTGTGAATTGAATCTATCATCATTTCTTGGTGGTTCAAATATTTTTTCTCTTGTTTCTATGTCTTCATATAATGTGGGTCCTCCCAAATTCAAAGGTCAAGGATCATTATACCTATAATTAATATAAACAAATTGTACATTTTGTTACCTTTCTCTTATACAATATTTAAATATGAAAAAATGTTAGAATAACTGAGAAGGGGGGTGAATCAGTGGCCTCAAAATATTCCAATAAATTAACCCAAAAACTTATTACCACAATTATAAGCCTCTAGTTATCTTCAGTCCTACAAGATGAATGCCTTGAAATAATCTCAACAAATAACTACTGCTCAGACCTCACTATTAAACCTTATTCTTACTGTTTACCGATTATCAATCTTTCATTTACCGAAATGCAGTAAATTGCTTAGTGTATACTGATCAATCTAGATTAGTTATGTGTAATGAAAAACACTAAAGTAATGACTCATAAACATATTGACACATGGATTTTTAATGTGGAAACCCTGTTAAGGGAAAAACCATTTGGGACCGGTAACCCAAAATTTTCACTCTTCTGAAGTGAGCTCAGTGAAGAGCCAACCCTGTTAAAGGCTACAAACACACTATTAGGTGTGACCTTGTTAGAGGATTTAAATAGAATATTTTGTCACTTGATATCTCGCATCTCTATGCTACCTTTATGACCAAACCCTGTGTAGTTTGTCACTTGGTATCTGGCATCATTATGCTATCTTCATGACCAAACCTTTTGATACTCCTTAGGATGTATCTCAATATATAAAGGATTTTTAAGTCTTGCTCGGTTAAGAGACTTTCTGATCCAATGGTTAAATTAAAATAGTAAATGATTTGTTCACATATACAACTATACTTTGCATATTTTCAAATCTATTGTAAGCTCATAATACCTTTCAGATAAATGTATATTTTCAATACCTTTTCTCCACTTCTTTCTACTCAGTGATGTTGTGCTTCTCTATTGCTCAGTGTCTGTAGAATTAGCTATGTTCTTCAACTTGATTGATTAGGTTTGATTGAAAACTTCTTTCTTTATTAGTGTCATGCCCAAAACTAGGGCAAAACACACATACAAATTTTTTTTTTTAAATACGCAAGTGCAAACCATTAATAAGTATGTATTGGAAGTAATGTATTATCACAGTAAGGGTTGTCCTTGAAGTCATTTAGTTTTCTATCCTTAGTTACAACTTATTCGATAAATTCTAGTCCCCAATTAC
>MU224357.1:743525-765633 GCA_018584345.1 Thuja plicata | reverse complement strand
TCCATGGTTCTCTTTCCTGCACACTAAACTCGAGCATCAGTAGTCCAAGATAATAAATTCACATGCAATATATATATATTTCCAATTTATAATTAGCAACATCAATCAATAGCATGATTACATTCCTCATTGCAAATTTTCATATAGAAAGGTTTAAAACATAAAATTTTCATAATCATCATGACATAACATCCATGAAATAATCAAGTCCCATCAGGATTCAATCTTCTCATTAGTTCACTTATCTAAAAATATATAATCAAAACAACCATCTGATCTAGGTCTAATCTATATCAAAATGAAATCCACACAATATAATTATCATCATAACATAGTATCTCGAGTCTCTGTCAGGATAATCAAAAAGTGTATCAATGTATCAACACATAAAGGATCAAGTGAAATCGAGCAGTAAGACTGTGATGGGTCGGGGTAAGGCCTCACAATCAGTTTCTCTTTAGCATCCTCTTTTCTATTCACCCCTAATTCGCAATTAATTAGCTTGTCTCTTTATAGACATGATTTCACTATTTCTCAGTTCTTGACTTTCTTGTTCTTGGCATGATCCGCAATTCTAGCCAATCTTGATTTACAAATATACTTCAGTTTTATCCCGTAGATTTCTCTTTAAGAACTAGAATAAAATAGCCTTAAATCTGTCTCTTATCTCTGGCTTTAACTTGTCAATGAAAACAATATTAACAACTAGTTAACTCCATCTTTAGCTCTTTCCAGCTAAGTCTTTTGTCATTTCTGAACTTCAGTTCTTTTCGGTGTTTAACTCCTTGTTAGCTTTTGTCAACACTTTAGTTCTCCTCAGGCATCTTCATCAGGGTTGTCTGTCTGTTGGGTAATACTATGATTCTACTCATCGCTAATTCTTTCTTAGGTTTCTTGCTCGGGTATCACTGTGACTTTCCTCTCGGGGTTCTCTATCCATCGGGGTGCACTGACCGTCAGTGTTTGTTGTCACTTTGTGCATACTGAACTTTTATGCATTACTGATAGCATAACCTTAATCTTTTTTGTTCTCTGAAGCCTTTGACACTATGTATATAACCAATCAGATTATATCAAGTTGACATCAATGACAATACAATTCATTAACTAATTTAATGTCTTGCATTAACTTTATGCAGCTTGGTGATCATCAACTTAACATCTTCAAACATTGAATAACTTATAGTTCATCAATCTCTCCCTTTGGCATTGATGGCAACACACTACATTATCACACTATATTATTACTAATATAATATGAAATATATCAATTGTAGTTCATCAATCTACCAATTTTTTTGTACTATAACCAATACAAATGTCTTGCTCTCAGTAAGCTTATATAGCTTAGATTTGTTTTTTGCAAAGTGCTTTCTTCATTCTTCATTCCCTTTACTAGATAGATGTAGCAGATTCTAATTCTGTCTTGATGTTGTGTCTCCCTTTGACTAATCCTCTCCTTGATCATCTCTTTTTCTTTTGACAGCAATATAGATATATTATCTCCCTTTTGATATTCTCTCCCTTACAGGTTACATCTCTCCCTTAGGATATCTTCTCTCCCTTTGATGGATATTTCATATTTATATATAATCTCTTTTTTTTTATTCTTGGGATATTATTTCCCATCTTGAATTCTTAGGATACTCTCTCCCTTTGAAAATAATGCAAAAGTAAACATTGATCTTTTCCAAAGTTATATCCTTTCACCTTTTAATAATATACTCCTTGAATTTCCCTATCCATTAGAAATATAATGACTCTGGTATTTTTTGTAGATATGTACCTTGTTGTGTACATATGTATCTTTGTAGTCTATCTCTTTTCTTGCATCAACATGAATGATCTTCTGATGATTTTTAGGCCGATGCAGCCTCCTAGTCAGCTTACTGACCAATAGACAAGGGTTGGACCCCTAGTCTGTTTCTTAGGTACTAAAATGTATCTTTAGGCAATGGCTTTGTGAATATGTCAGCTAATTGTTCCTTTGATTGAACATATTCTAGTATCACCTTTTTCTCTTGCACTTGTTCTCTTAAGTAATGATACTTGATAGCAATTTACTTTTTCTTAGCATGCATGACTAGATTCTTAGAAATCTTTATTGCACTGGTATTATCACAATAGATAATCACTGGTTAAAGAATTTTCATATTCATACCTTCTAGTAAATGTTTGATCCATGCAATGTTAGAGAAGTTTGCAGCAGCAGCCACATATCCTGCTTCTGCAATAGATTGTGAGATGGATCCTTGCTTCTTTCTTATCCATGTGACAAGTTTTTCACCCTTGAAGAATGCTCCTCCAATTGTGCTCTTTCAGTCATCTAAGTTTCCAGCCCAATCAGCATCTGTGTAGACTTGAAGCTCAAATTTGCCTTTTCTTTTATACCATAAGCCATAGTCCTTGGTGTTCTTTAGATATCTAAAAATTCTCTTGACAACAGTCATGTGTGATTCTTTGGGATTAGCATAGAATCGTGTAACTATTCTAATTGCATGTGTTATATCTGGTCTAGTATGAACAACATACATTAGTTTTCTAATCATTGATCTATATAAGGTCTGATTTACCTTATTTGATTTGTCTTCTTTTGTCATCTTACATCTAGTTTCCATAGGTGTTCCAACTAGTTTGGAATCTTCCATCTTGAATATCTTCAACAGTTCCTTGATGTATTTGGATTGAGTGATATATATGCCTGCATCTTGTTGAAGAATCTGTAGACCAAGAAAGAATTTGATCTCCCCAAACATTGACATCTCAAACTCTTTGCTCGTTTCATTAGAAAAAGATTTACATAACATATCATTACCCCCAAATATGATATCATCGACAAATATTTCAGCAATCAGAATATTACCATTAGTATCTTCTTTTAAATACAGATTGCTATTTTCACTTGTTCTTACGAATCCTATTCTTATGAGATAGGAGTGAAGTCTTTCATACCAAGCTCTAGGTGCTTGTTTCAATCCATACAAGGCTTTGTGTAGTCTACATACCATGTTTCTCTTATCTAGATCAACAAACCCTTATGGTTGTTCAATGTATACCTCTTCTTCTAGTATTCCATTTAGGAATGCAGATTTGACATCCATCTGGTATACCATGAATCCTTTGAATGTAGCATAAGAAAGTAAAATTATTACTCCTTCTAGTCTAGCAATGGGTGCAAAGGTTTCTTCATAATCAATACCTTCTTCTTGTGCATACCCCTTGCATACTAACCTTGCTTTATTCCTTGTGACTTCTCCATTCTCATTCAGCTTGTTTCTGAATACCCATTTGGTACCGATGACATTCTTGTCATCTAGTCTCGATACTAGTGTCCATGTTTTGTTCTTCTCAATCTGTTCTATTTCTTCATTCATATCACTGACCCATTCTTCATTTTCAAGTGCACTATTAACATATTTAGGCTCAAAATCACAAATTAAACATCTAGTGTTCAGTGTCTTACTTCTTGTTCTCATTCCAGCCTTCTTGTCTCCTATGATCTGGTTCTGTGGATGGTGTCTTCTAACATACTTGGCAAGTATCGGTTCAGCTCTTTGTTCATCATTTTGATCATCATCTTGACCTTCATTCTGATCTCCATCGCTCAAAACATCATTTTAAGGATTTTCCTGATTTTCAATATTTGCAACCTGATGCTCAGGTGTAATGTTTTGTTGCTCGGGAGAGATACAATTTTGCTTGGGTAGAGTGTCCGGTTCTTTAGTGTAAACAAACCTGTTGTAGTCTTCTAGTTCTTTTCTACTTTCCTCATCATTTTTCTTTGCATATTCATCTATTTTGATATATGCACTTTCAATGATTTTGTTAGAGGACTTGTTAAGACATTTATAAGCCTTGCTCTTGGTGGAATACACTAGAAAGATACCTTCATCACTTTTAAAGTCGAGCTTTCCATTTCTATCATCTTTTAAATTATAACATTGACTACCAAAAATTTTGAAGTAACTTACATTGGGTGTGTAACCATACCATAGCTCATAGGGTATCTTTTTGGTGTCTTTCTTCAATTGTACTCTGTTCAATGTATAGACAGCAGTACTGATAGCTTCCCTCCAAAATTTTTGAGTGATTCTTTTCTCAATCATCAGTGTTCTTGCACAATCAACAATGGATTTGTTTCTCCTTTCAGCAATCCCATTTTGTTGTGGTGTTCTTGATGCAAAAACTTGTCTTTTAATTCCATGCTCATTGAAAATGTTAGTGAGTTCATCAGAAACAAATTCTCCTCCTCTATTTGATCTTAAGCATTTCAATTCCTTACCACTTTCTTTTTCTACCATAGCTTTATACCATTTAAACATCTTGAATGCTTCTGACTTTTCTTTTAAGAACATAAATGTCATCATTCTAGAATAATCATCAACAAAGAGAATGAAATATCTATCACCATAGTAACTCTTTGTTCTCATGGGTCCACATAGATCAGTATGGACTAATTCTAGAATAACATTAGATTTATTGGTTTTTCTCTTGAAAATAGACTTTGTCATCTTACCTTTTTGACAATTATTACACATGATATGCTTGGGCTTTGACATGCTCGGTAAGCCTCTTACTTTCCTTTTATTGCTTATCTTAATCATGTTCTAAAAATTCACATGACATAATCTTTTATGCCACAACCATATGTCTTCATTTCTAGCCATTAAACAAGTAGTGTTTATATCATCAAGATATAATAGGTCACCTTTTATTTGTTTACCAGTTCTTATCAACCTTCCTGATTCATTAAAGATCTTTTCCTTCTTATTCTCAAATGCTACTCGGTGACCTGTGTTATTCAGCTGTGAAACACTCAATAGGTTATAGTTAAGCCCTTTTACCCAGTATTCATTTTCACATTTGATCAGGTTATTCAACATTATAGTTCATTTACCTTCAACTGGACAAGGTGTGTCATTACCCATTCTTATTGATCCACCATTATAGTACTCAAAAGTTTCAAACTTTTGTTTATCATCGGTCATGTGGTGAGTGCAGCCACTATCTATAATCTAGACATCATTCTTACTAACCTTAGATATGAGTGTATTTTATACATACCTTTCTTCTTCATCCAAATCATCCTTCATGGCTACAAATACCATCTCAATGTCTTCATCAGATTCGGTGTCAGTATCTCCATCTCTGTTCTCATCCATGTAGCAATCTTTCTTCCCTTTTTCCTAGTAGTCTTGGGTATCTCTTCTATCAGATTGTCTATTTCTTTGGTAATCTTTGTTGTCTCTTCTATCAAACTTCTTTTCATATGATCTGTCATTACTTCTGTCATCTTTTCTTTTGTTAGGACATCTAGCAGCAAAGTTTCCAATCTCATTACAATTAAAACATACAAGTGGTAATTTACCTTTGTATCTACCTTTGCCTCTCTGCAATCTTCTAGCCATTAGTGCTTCAATCCCATCAAGATCTTGGTCATCACTATCACTTTCACTATCATTTCTCATAGTGTGTTTATGACTTGACTTACTTATTTTCAAAGAAGATTTGAATGCAGAATCAATAGATGGTAAGACATTGTTATCAAAGTTATTCATCTCAAATGAAATCAGTCTACCAACCAAACTATCTAGAGTGACATTATTGTTTTCTACTACTCTCATTTCTTGTATAAAAAATACTCTAATAGCATATACAAGTAGTAAGGTTCTTAGGATTTTACTTACCACTGTCTCTTCTTCAAGTATGTCTCCAACTCCTCAGATGACATTGACTACCTCTTTTATTCTGCAGCTGTACTGAGTGATATTTTCTCCTTCTTTCATTCTTAGGTCATCAAATTTACCTCTTAGGCTTTTTGCCTTAGCTCTTAGTACATTAGCATCTCCTCCATGTACCAGCTTCAATTTATCCCACATTTTCTTTGCAGAGGTGTAGGTTTTGACATCTTCAAATTCAGCATCGGAGAGTGAGGAAGCAAGTTCTATCATCATAGAAATATGCTCGTGATTTTCTCTTAATTTCTCAATTGTGTGAGGTCCTGTAGGCAACACATATTCAGTATCCAAGTATTGAGTAACATCATTTCCAATACCTGATAGGTGGAGTTGTATCCTTCTTTGCCATGATGCAAAGTTTTCCTTGTTCAACTTGGGCACATCTTGTTTTCTCATCTTATGATTTTTTTCTTAGGTATTGAAACCTTCCTTCTAAGCACACAAACTTTGATACCAATTGTTAGAATAATTGAGAGGGAGGGTGAATCAGTGGCCTCAAAATATTCCAATAAATTAACGCAAAAAATTATTACCAAAATTATAAGCCTCTAGTTATCTTTAGTCCTACAAGATGATACTCCTTAGGATGTATCTCAATATATAAAGGATTGTTAAGTCCTACTCGATTAAGAGACTTTCTGATCCAATGGTTAAATTGAAATAGTAAATGATATGTTCACATATACAACTATACTTTTCATATTTTCATATCTATTGTAAGCTCATAATACCTTTTTGATCAATGCATCTTTTCAATACCTTTGCTCCACTTCTTTCTGCTCGGTGATGTTGTGTTTCTCTGTTGCTCAGTGTCCACAAAATTAGCTATGTTCTTAATCTTGATTGATCAGGTCTGATTGAAGACTTCTTTCTTCATCATTTTCTCTTCAAGATCCTCTTCTCTATTCACCCCTAATTCACAATGAATTAGCTTGTCTCTTTATAGACATGATTTCACCATTTCTCAGTTCTTGGCTTTCTTGTTCTTAGCATGATCCGCAATTCTAGCCAATCTTGCTTTAAACCTATACTTCAGTTTTATCCCATAGATTTCTCTTTGACAACTATAATAAAATAGCTTTAAATCTTTCTCTTATCTCTGGCTTTGAATTGTCAATGAAAAAAATATTAACAACTAGTTAACTCCATCTTTAGCTCTTGCCAGCTAAATCTTTTGTCATTTCTGAACTTCAGTTCTTTTCAGTGTTTAACTCCTTGTTAGCTTCGATCAACACTCCAATTCTCCTCAGGCATCTCTTTCGTGGTTTTCTGTCCATTGGGGTTGTTTGTCCATCGGGTGACACTATGATTCTGCTCATTGGTAATGCTTGTGATTATGCTCATCGGTAATGCTTGCTCAGGTTTCTTGCTCGGGTATCACTGTGACTTTCCTCTTGGGGTTCTCTATCCGTCGGGGTGCACTGACCGTTGGTGTTTGCTGTCACTTTGTGCATACTGAACTTTTATGCATTACTGATAGCATAACATTAATCTTTCTAGTTCTCTAAATTCTTTGACACTATGTATATAACCAATCAAATTATATCAAGTTGACATCAATGACAATACAATACATTAACTGAATTAATGTCTTGCATTAACTTTCTACAGCTTGGTGATCGTCAACTTAACATCTTCAAACATTCAATCAGTTATATTTCATCAAAAAAAACTCAATTTCAAAAAATAGCTACCTACAAACCATCACTCCTTTTTTAAATAGGAATGCACCCTCCCTACACACTGTTTTCTTTCTATGCAATTAAGGGTCTCTTCATAGTCGCGATCAATATCCATCTCTGCAAGTTGTCTTGTATTTTTTAGACATGGATGTTGAGGAAAATTTTGGCATGCCTACAATTAAAAATATAAACAAATATATTAGTTGTGTCATAATCTATAAAATAGACTATGTCATATAATTTTAGATATAAATGTTCAACTATATATAAACATACCTATATATTCTATTAATGTGGATCTTCTTGAGGATTACATGCATGAACAATGGAATGGAAATATCTCTCAGCTTTTTTTTGTTGCTCCTCATTTGACAAATCGATGTTGTCCATATTGGGTGCTCCATTTATCCATATGAATCCATGCACATGTAGGAACCCCCTATGTTGTCACTCATATCTATACCAAAAATATTTAACATTCATTCCTTTTCTAGAATTTATTTTCTAAAAATTGATTACCTCAAGTGCATGTAATATGTGAGTATATGAGGATAGTTGATAACATTTTGTTTTCGCCAATTTTGAGCTTTAGGTGGGTTATTTGGTGATGTTCCTAGCATTAGTGCATGCAAATCAGGCCAATACATATATATTGCACTTAATGTGAAGAATATTGTTGGAGAGCTTATTTGATGAAGCATATCTATCAATTTTACATGACATTTAGCCCAATATGATATTGTACCCCTCAATGATGTTCCAAACTGCTTCAACATGTCCCAAATGAGATTGTGGCATCTTTTCCATATGTTGGCGCAACTCATAGATAATGATCAACATATCTTGAAAACTTATTTTTGCAAAGACTGTAGATGAATTTTGTGCACAGTGTCTCATTGTCATATTCATCATAAAGTACCAAAATCTTGGATGTTGACCAAAATGTGTTAGTAATAACTAAGAGGGGGGTGAATCAGTGGCCTCAAAAATTAATCCTTAAATCAACCCTGTAAAATTTATTACCACTTTTAAGCCTCTATTTATATTCAATCCTACAAGATGAATGCCTTGAAATACTTATAACCAATTACTACTTGTTAGAATGCTTTGTAAAACCTTCTTTTGTATGTTTACCGATAAGCAGTCTTTCATTTACCGAAATACAGTAAATAGCAAGAGTATATCGATCAATCCAGAATTGCATATGTGAAATGTAAAACAATAAAGTAATGAAACATAAACACATGACACATGGATTTTTAACATGGAAACCCTGTTAAGAGAAAAACCACTGGGACCGGTACCCCAAATTTTCACTCTTTTGAAGTGAGCTCGATTAAGAGCCAACCCTGTTAAAGGTCACAAACACACTGTTAGGTGTGACCTTGTTAGAGGATTTGAAAGATAGTTTGTCACCTAGTATCTAGCATCTAATGCTACCATCCTTGATCAAACACTCACTTGGCTTGTCAATAGGCATCGGCCATATCCAATGCTACTTTCTATGATCAAAATTTTTGATACTCCTTGGGATGTATCTTAATTACAAAAGACTTTTAAGTCTTGCTCTGTTAAGAGACTTGATGCTTCAATGGTTAAACTGAACCATTAAAGTGATATGTTCACATATACAACTTGAATTTTAGATTTTTAGATCTATTGCAAGTGCATTACCTCTCTAATAAATATAATCAATTCTATACCTTTGCTCTACATTGTTCTACTCTGTGATGTTGTCTCACTATTCATCAGTGTCTACAAAATCTAGCTCTTTCCTCATCTTGTTGATCAGGTCTGAATGAAGACTTTGTTCTCCTTTAGAATCTCTTCAACATCTATTATATTTTCTTCTATTCACTCCACAATTTGTAATGAATTGGGTTTGTCTCTTTATAGACATGATTCACCATTTCTTGGCTTTCTTGATTCTTGGCATGATCCACAATTCTCGCCAATTAGATTTAAAGAAAAACTCCAATTTTATCTCAAAGAGATCTTCTTACCAACTGGACAAAGCAACTTTAAATCCTTTACTTATCCTTGGCTTTATCTTGTCGATTAAAACAATGATAAGTATCAGTTAAGTCTATTTTTAGCTCTTGACAGTTAAGCATTTTTTCATTTCTGAACTCTCTGTTCTGTCGGTCAACACTTCAGTTAGTCTTCGGTGATAACTGACTGTTCCATCGGTGTGAGTTTAGTTGTCTTCAGGATCTCTGTCTGTCGAGAAACACTGTGATTCTATCCGTCAGGTTACTCTATCCTTTGCTCATCTTGCAACACTATGATGTTACTCATCGGTAATGTTGTGCATTTTATCATTGGGTAACACTGTGACTTTTCTCTTTTACTCTATTCATCGATGTGCACTCCGTCGGTGTATACAGTCACTTTGTGAATACTTGACTTATATGCATTACTGATAGCATATCCTTTTATTCATCAATTATTTGAAGTATTTGGTAGTATGTCCATGACCATACAGATTATATCAAATTGATATCAATGATAATACAATACATTAACTAATTTAATGCCTTGCATGATCATCCACTTAACATCTTCAAACATTCAATCAGTTATAGTTCATCAATCTCTCCCTTTGGCATTGATGGCAACACATTACATTATCACACTATATTATTACTAATACAATATGAAATATAACAGTTGAAGTTCATCAAACTACCAATCTTATGTACTATAACCAATATAAATATCTGGTCCTCGGTAAGTTCATATAACTTAGATTTGATTCTTACAGCTTTCTTTTTGTCTTCAATCCCTTCATTGGATTGATGTAGAATATTTCTTTCTCTGATGTGATGTGTTCTCCTTCTGTGTCAAACTCTCTCTCTTTCACTAGTCTCCTTTGTTTTGATGTCGCTTGTCAGCAATTCTCTTCCTTTGTATGTACCCTCCCTTGTTACATCTCTCCCTCTAAATACTATGATGGATATAATCTCTATCTCTCCCTGATGTATAATCTCTCCTATGGATATAATCTCTCCTTAGGGTGATAAGAAGTGATAATGGATATACTCTCTCCCTTTGACAACAATGCCAAACAAATATTTTTGACAATAATATACTCCTTGAATTTCCCTATCCATCAGAAATACAATAACTCTAGTGCTCGGAGTAGATAAATACCTTGTTGTGTATAGATTTATCTTTGAAGTCCATCTCTATGCTTGCATCAATATGAATGATATTCAGATAATATGTAGGTTGATGAAACCTTCTAGTTATTTTACTGACCAATAGACAAGGGTCTGACCCCTAGTCTCTTTCTCAAGTATTCAAATGCATCCTTGGGCAGTGGCTTGGTGAAGATATTGGCTAATTGTTTTTTAGATTGCACATACTCAATTATCACCTCCTTTGCTTGAACTTGTTCTCTCAAATAATGATACTTGATGGCAATATGCTTTGTTTTAGCATGGATGATTGTATTCTTGGAAATGTTTATTGCACTTGTATTATCACAATAGATAATTACTGGTTCAAGAATTTTCATATGCATACCTTCCAGTAACTGTTTGATCCATGCAATATTTGAGCAATTTGCAGCAGCAACAACATACTCTTCTTCTGCAGTAGACTGAGAGATGCATCATTGCTTCTTGTTGATTCATGTGACAAGTCTATCACCCATAAAGAATGCTCCTCCAGCTGTTCTCTTCCGGTCAACAATATTTCCAACCCAATCAGCGTTGGTAAAGACCTTAAGTTCAAATTTTCCTTCTCTTTTATACCATAAGCCATATTCCTTGGTATTCTTCAGATATCTTAGAATTCTTTACACAATAGTCATATGTGATTCTCTGTGATTAGCATAAAATAGTACAACTATTCCTACTGCATGTGCAATATCTGGTCTAGTATGTACAACATGCATGAGTTTTCCAATCATTGATCTGTACAAAGTCTAATTTACCTCTGATGACTTGTCCTCCTTTGTCATCTTGCATCCAATTACCATCGATGTTTTGACTGGTTTGGACTCTTCCATCTTGAATATTTTCAGCACTTCCTTGATGTATTTGGATTGTGTAATGAAAATACCTTCATCTTGTTGCATGATCTATAGACCAAGAAAGAACTTGATCTCTCCAGCATAGACATCTCAAAATATTTTCTCATTTCATTTGCAAATGATTTGCATAACATATCATTGCCTCCAAATATGATGTCATCAACAAATATCTCAGCAATCAAAATGTTAGCATCAGTATCTTCCTTTAAATAAAGATTACAGTTTTCACTAGTCCTTACAAATCCAATACTTATAAGATAGGAATGAATTATTTTATACCAGGCATGGGGTTCTTATTTCAATCCATACGGGGCTTTGTGTAGTCTCCATACCATGTCCCTCTTGTCTAGATCTACAAACCCTTATGGTTGTTCAATGTATACTTCTTCTTCAAGTATTCCATTTAGGAATGCAGACTTGACATCCATTTGATATACCTTGAATCCTTTACATGTAGCATAAGCAAGTAATATTCTTACTCCTTCTAGCCTAGAAATGGGTGCAAAGGTCTCTCCATATTCAATCCCTTCTTCTTGTGCATACCCCTTGCATACTAGTCTTGCTTTATTTCTGGTGACTTCTTCATTCTCATTCAGTTTATTCCTTAATATCCATTTTGTACCGATGAAATTCTTGTCATCTGGTCTTGGTACAAGTGTCCATGTCTTGTTTTTCTCTATCTGTTCAATCTCCTCATTCATAGCACTAATCCATTCTTTATAATCAAGTGCAACAATGACAGATTTTGGCTCATAATCACAAATAAGACATCTTGTATTTAGAGACTTACTTCTAGTTTTCATACCATCCTTCTTGTCTCCAATGATCTGGTTCTGTGGATGGTTCCTTCTAACATATCTGGAAAGTACAGGTTCAGCTCTTTGTCTATCATCTTGATCATCATTTTGTCCTTCATTCTTTTCTCCATCACTTTGTGTATCATCTTGAGCAATATCTTGATTATCGGTATTTGCAGCCTGATGCTCGGGTGCAATGATTTTTTGCTCAGGAGCTCTACATTGTTGGTCGGGCAGAGTTTCAGGTTCTTCATTGTAAACAAACTTGTTGTAGTCCTCTGGTTCTTTTGTGCTTTCCTTTTCATTCTTTTCTACAAATTCATCTATCTTTACATTTGCACTTTCAACAATTTTGTTAGAGGCTTTATTGAGACATTTATAAGCCTTTCTCTTCGTGGAATAGCCTAGAGAGATTCCTTCATCACTCTTGGAGTCAAGTTTTCCATTTCTATCATCCTTTAAGATATAACATTGACTACCAAAAATTTTGAAGTAACTTACATTGGGTGTGTATCTATACCATAGCTCATAGGGTGTCTTCTTGGTGTCTTTCTTCAATTGTACTCTGTTTAATGTGTAAACAGTAGTACTGATAGCTTCTCTCCAGAAGATTCGGGCGATGCCTTTCTCTATCATCAGTGTCCTTGCACAATCAACTATGGATCTGTTCCTTCTTTCAGCAATTCCATTATGTTGTGGTGTTCTCGGTACAGAGACCTTTGTTTTGATTCCATGCTCATTACAAAAGTTAGTGAATTCATCTAAAATAAATTCCCCTCCTCTATCTGATCTTAAGCATTTCAATTCTTTGCCACTTTGTTTCTCAACCATTGCTTTGTACCATTTAAACATCTTAAATGCTTCAGATTTATCTTTTAGAAACATTACTGTCATCATTCTAGAGTAATCATCAACAAAGAGAATAAAATATCTATCTCCATAATAACTCTTTGTCCTCATAGGTCCACATAAATCAATATGGACTAATTCTAGAATGGCATCAGATGTATGGGTTTTGCTTTTGAAACTAGACTTTTTCATCTTACCTTTTTGACAATTCTTACACATGACATTGTCGGGCTTGGTCATCATCGGTAAGCCTCTTACATTTTTCTTTTTTCTTATATTTATCATGTTGTCAAAGTTCACATGACACAATATTTTGTGCCACAACCATATGTCTTCATTTCTAGCCATTAAGAAAATGGTGTCAGTATCATTCAAATAGAATAAGTTACCTTTTGTCTGCTCACCGGTACCAATCAAATTTCTTGATTCATTGAGGATCTTTGCCTTCTTATTTTCAAATGATACTCTGTGACCTAAATTATTCAACTGAGAAACACTCAATAGATTATAATTCAATCCTTTCACCTAATGAGCATTTTCACATTTTATCAGGTTATTTAACATTATAGTTCCCCTACCTTCAACTGGACAAGGTGTGTCATTACCCATTCTTACTAAACCACCATTATAGTATTCAAAAGTCTCAAAATTTTCTTGTCACCGGTCATATGGTGAGTGTAGCCACTATCTATGATCTAGACATCATTTTTACTAACTTTAGATATGAGTGTACCTTTCTTCATCATCATCTAAATCATCTTTCACTGCCACAAACACCATCTCAATGTCTTCATCAGATTCGGTGCCAGTTTCATCATCTTTGCATTTTTCTAGGTAACTGACCTTCTTTCCTTTGTCCTTGTAGTCTCAAGTGTCTCTTCTTTCTGATTGTCGTTTGCTTCTATAATCACCTGTGTCATACTTCTTTTCAAATGACCTATCATTACTTCTGTCATCTTTTCTTCTATTAGGACATCTTGCAGCAAAGTGTCCAATCTCTTTACAATTAAAACAAACAAGTGTTAATTTACCTTTGTATTTACCTTTGCCTCTCTGCATTCTTCTAGCCTTAAGTGCTTCAATTTCATCAAGATCTTCTTCTTCACTTTCACTATCACTATCTTTTCTCATAATGTGTTTATGACTTGATTTACTTATTCTCAAAGAAGATTTAAATGTAGACTCTATGTTTGGTAAGACACTATTATCAAAATTGTTCATCTCAAATGAAATCAGTCTTCCAATCAAACTATCTAGAGTAACATTTCTATTTGCAGCTACTCTCATTTCTTTTATGTAAGATACTCTAATAGCATAAGTAGGCAGTAAGGTTCTTAGAATTTTACTTACCATTGTATCTTCTTCTAGTACACCTCCAACTCCTCGGATAGCATTGACTACCTCTTTGATTCTTATGTTGTATTGTGTGATGTTTTCACCTTCTTTCATTTTGAGATCATCAAAATTTCCTCTAAGGCTTTCCGCCTTAGCTCTCAAAACATTCTTGTCACCACCATGTACAAGCATCAATTTGTCCCACATCTGCTTTGCAGTCTTGCGGGTTTTGACATCTTCAAATTCAGCATCGGAGAGTGAGGAAGCAAGCTCTATCATCATGCAGTTGTGCTCATGCTTCTCTCTCATTTTTTCAACTGTTGGTGCTCCTGTGGGCAACACATATTTAGTATCTAAGTATTGAGTAACATCATTTCCAATACCTGATAAGTGGAGTCTTATTCTGCTTTTCCATGAAGAAAAATTGTCTTTGTTCAACTTGGGCACATCTCTTATGTTCATCTTGTGATCTTTAACTTAGGTCTTGAAACCTTCCTTCTAAGCACACAAGCTTTGATACCAATTGTTATTAATAATTGAGAGGGGGGTGAATCAATGGCCTCAAAAATTAATCCCTTAATCAACCCTTTAAAACTTATTACCACTTTTAAGCCTCTAGTTATATTCAGTCCTACAAGATGAATGCCTTGAAATAATTATAACCAATTACTACTTGTTGGAATGCTTTGTAAAACCTTCTTCTGTATGTTTACCGATAAGCAGTCTTTCATTTACTGAAATACAGTAAATAGCTAGAGTATACCGATCAATCTAGAATTGCATATGTGAAATGTAAAACAGTAAAGTAATGAAACATAAACACATAACACATGGATTTTTAATGTGGAAACCCTGTTAAGTGAAAAACCACTGGGACCGGTACCCCAAACTTTCACTCTTCTGAAGTGAGCTCAGTTAAGAGCCAACCCTGTTAAAGGTTACAAACACATTGTTAGGTGTGACCTTGTTAGAGGATTTAAAATATAGTTTGTCACCTAGTATCTGGCATCTAATGCTACCATCCTTGATCAAACACTCACTTGTCCTATCAATAGGTATCGGGCATATCCAATGCTACTTTCTATGACCACACTTTTTGATACTCCTTGGGATGTATCTCAATTACAAAAGACTTTTAAGTCTTGCTCGGTTAAGAGACTTGATGCTTCAATGGTTAAACTGAAACATTAAAGTGTTATGTTCACATATACAACCTAAATTGCATATTTTCATATCTATTGTAAGTGCATTACCTCTCTGATCAATATAATCAATTCTATACCTTTTCTCCACATTGTTCTGCTATGTGATGTTGTCTCACTGTTCATCGATGTTTGCAGAATCTAGCTCTTTCCTCAGCTTGTTGATCAGGTCTGAATGAAGACTTTGTTCTCCTTTAGAATCTCTTCAGCATCTATTCTCTTTTCTTCTCTTCACCCCACAATTCATAATAAATTGGGTTTGTCTCTTTATAGACATGATTCACCATTTCTTGGCTCTCTTGATTCTTGTCATGATCCACAATTCTTGCCAATTAGATTTAAAGCAAAACTCCAGTTTTATTTCAAAGAGATCTTCTTGCCAACTGGACAAAGCAGCTTCAAATCCTTTACTTATCCTTGGCTTTATCTTGTCGATTAAAACAATGATAAGTATCAGTTAAGTCTATTTTTAGCTCTTGAGAGCTAAGCATTTTATCATTTCTAGACTCTTCGTTCTGCCATTCAACACTTTAGTTAGTCATCGGTGATAACTAACTATTCCATCAATGTGACTTTAGTTGTCTTTGGGATCCCCGTCTGTTGAGAAAAACTATGATTTTGTCCATCGGGTTACTCTGTGCTTTGCTCGTCGGGCAACACTATGACTTTACTCATCGGTAATGTTGTGCATTTGCTCATCGGGTAACACTATTACTTTTCTCTTTTACTCTGTTCGTCGGTGTGCACTCCGTCAGTGTATACACTCACTTTATGAATACTTGACTTATATGCATTACTAATAGCATAGCCTTTGATTCATTGATTCTTTGAAGTCTTTGGCAGTGTGTCCATGACCATATAGATTATATCAAGTTGACATCAATGACAATACAATACATTAACTGATTTAATGCCTTGCATGATCATCAACTTAACATCTTCAAACATTCAATCAGTTATAGTTCATCAAAATGATGGTCCTTATACTGCAATAAATGCTTCAAGAATTCATGCAAATGCACTCTCCTCAATCGCGGTTCTAACCAGTCACATATACCATCAGGAAACAATGTTGGAAATGTCATGTCAAGTAATCATGATTTGACATATTCATTAACAAGATATGCACCAATTCCGGGACAATCGATCAATGATGTTGGATTTACATCAACATTATTAACCCATGCATGGATTAATTCCATTTCTCTTTGGGCATTAGGTGGTGTGGAAGCCATTTATGTTGTGTAATCACTTATATTACCTTCATCTTTCTCCATCAGTGGACCCGTACATACAATTTCATTTGTATCATAATCAAATTCCATATGCATTGTCTTCAATTTTTTTAAAATATTTTCATCTGAATTTGGAGGTGGATCGTTAAGAGCATTTTCATCAATTCTAACATCAGAGTAAAATTTTCTATGCTCAATTTTGTATTTAAGTTCTTTTTACACACGATCCCTATTCACTTTAAAGTTATAATTTGTTCCACGTTGATCCCTTCTTTGAACAATAATGATTAGCAAATGATCTATTGTATGTGGCAAAATTTTAGAAATGTGCTCGACATTCTATGGGAAACTTATTGTGTGTCCTTTGTATTTGTATTGACCACATGTTGCATGTGTAACTTTTTGTATTGGGTTAACACATGCAATTATCATTTCTGCTACTTGAGTTAGTTTTGCAAGCTCCTCTGGTTGTGTCCCATGATCCATATTATTCGAATATAAAAATCTATTATTTCCTCTCTTGTCTACACCTATTACATATAGGCCCTTCTAAGTTGTGATTCACTTTAATCCCAATATAGCATGAGCTTGACAAATGTAACATGTATTTGGAATTCTAAATTTATCTAACTGATGTCTAAATTGCATTTGAAATCTTTGGAAATCAGCTTGAATCATTATGTTTGGATCTTGTCTATCTTGTGCATCAACTTTTGTACTTGAATTAATCTCAAATGGACTTTCTTGTTGAGATGTGTCTAGTACTTGATCTATTGACCTTGAAATTTCATTTTCAAAATTCAAATAAATATTTTAATTAGATGGTTGATTGTACGTCCTAGTTGAATGAGGTTCAATATCTTACCTTTCTTCTCTTTCAAAATGAGAGCTTTGTTCATATGTTCTTTGACGACTATTTGTAATCATATTAGCTTCCTCTCTATTTTGAAATTTTAATTCCTGCATTGTTACTTCTTCCCTACGCCTACCATATCTTTGTCTTTCAATTTCAAGGTTTCTTCTTCTTTCCTCTTCCCTTTGATCATTTGTCATTTTTTTCTTGTCTCGTCTTCTATATTCTCTTTGTCATGCTCTTTGATATTGCCTTATCACCTCTTCTCATTTAAAATTCATTCTCGGAGGAACCATAACTACAAAATAAATTATATTTTTAAATCATATTATAGCATTGGTGTAGCGAAGAATCTCAAAGTGAAATTTTTTGGTGAAAGAAAGATAAGTCAAATTTTGTTTGTAACAATTGCAATTTAGAATATCTATGTTTGTTTGTAACTATTGCAATTTGGAATCATCTATATCTCTAGAGAAAGATTGCATTCTTTATGAGACAATATGATGGTATCTAAATGTTCTTAACAAATTTTTTTAATAAATCTTATTAGATATATCCAGTGGCTTTAAAAAAAATAGTCACACAAAATAAAAGAGAAAACTATTATAAAATATATGTAAATGTAAAAAATAGTTCGGTTCCTAATTATTGATAAGGAAAGTTCATGTATCATAGATAAGAACAAAATTGGTTACAAATAGTTGTGTAATTTTCATCTCTTCAATATATGAATGTCACATTACGTGATAAGGAGTCTTTATTTTATAATCTCATTTCAATCTATGATTGGTTCTTTATTCAGTCGTCTCAATGCACTTGTCACGGTCTCTACATCTCTTAGCCATATTCCAGATGTCATTTCAATCTTTGATCGATTCTTGTTATATTGTTTTAGCTACATGATCGTTGTTTCCAAGGTCTTTGTATCTGTTAGCCATAGTTCACAATTGGGTGCTTTCTTTTTATTGTGATTATGGGAAAATCACCAATCTTGGTTTTTCTAGCATGTTTTCTATTTCTTTTTTAAAATATATCTTCTAGCATATCTCACACAAGAAATAACCAATCAAATTATTTGTATACAAATTTTATATGTTTCAAGTGCAAGATAGATTTATTTTCTACATTCAAAATAAGCTTTATCTTCTTTGCTTGCAAGTCAGTTCAGATATTATCTTAAAGAAATGAAATATATATAATAAAATGTGTGTGTGTGTGTGTGTGTGTGCATAAAATCATGGCTAATTTGTATTTTAATTTGATATTAAAATACAAATTAGCCATGATTTAATATTATAGAATATGGAGGAGTTTTTTAAACATTATAAACATGAAGATGTTGTTGGAGATTTGATTCTGAGTAGTTGATTGATTGTATGTTTGTCATTGATGACAACACATAATACATAGTAGTAATTATGTATGTACTTATCATAATGATGACATGAAGACTTGCATGGTTAGATACATGTTGTTGACATGTTTATTATGTTATGTTCATACACGCAGATCCAGATATGATGTTTTAGTCAAGTTGTGTAATTCTGTTATTGGCAGTTACAGTTCTAGAAGGGCATCTGTTCAGAGCCGACGTATGTAACGTGTTTCTTGAGTTGTGCCTATCTTCAGGATATGCGTGTGTATATTCATGATTAGTTATGAGTGGATGATATTCATCTAAAGGTGCCAAATGTGTTTCAATAATATTGCAAAGTTAGAGTTAATTTGGTGAGGCCAACTTAGTGAAGCGTCGTGTCTATTCAGTTTATACTTGCACGGTTGTAATTATGCTTGCGTTCTTAGTAGAGCCGACAAGGATGTTATGAAGAGTTGTCTTACAGGTCCCATGATCTCATACTTTGAGAAAGATACTTATAGCAAGTCAATTGTGATACGCCAAGTGTGAATGATACGAAAAGAGATAGAAGATGTTCAGAGCAGAATATCAACTGTGGTTCATTCATCAAGAGTCTATGTGAAGAAGAAGTGAAAGATTGTAATACACTGGAACTGATCAAGACAACATCTCTACTCTATAGTTCATCATCAGATATAGTGCATATCTGTTATACAGAAGGTTGTATCCTTCACCATCAAGCAGTGAACTTTTGGATAGTGAGTCCACCACCCCTAACAGGGTTATTTTTAAAAGACTCCTAACAGGATCCGACCCTTAACCAGGTCACTATACTTATTGCATTGTAAAGTACAACTCCTAACAGGGTTGAAATATCTTCTGATAGGGATTACTATAAACAACTATAGTTCATTGTGGGTGCTAATTCCCACCGGGGTTTTTACCATTTGGTTTCCCCGTAATCAAATTGTGTGTTGTGTACTGTGTTATCTAATTAAGCATTTACTTTGTTGTATTTTGAAGTTAAAGAAGAAAAGAATTAAAGTTATTGATAACTGATTCACCCCCCCCTCTTAGTTATCCTTTGGGACTATTCTAACAATTGGTATCAGAGTCGAGTACCTTGGAGAAGAATCCTAACAGCTTAAGGTAGATCAAATGTCTTACTTTAGAAAAGAAAGCCCTAAGTTTGATGGAGAAAATTATCTGGATTGGAAAAATAAAATGATAATACATCTACAATGTGTTGGCTTTGAGATCTTTGAAATTGATACACAAGAAGTTGTAATTCCATCTCTGAAAGACCTTGCAAAGGATGATGCTACTACTAGACAAAAGGATACATTTACCAATAATGCAATTGCCAAATAAGCCCTAATCAGTGCCTTATCCGACAGTGAATTTTCTGAGATCAAGAAAATTGATAGAACATATACCATATGGAAGTATTTAGAAGATATGTTTGAAGGAGATATTCAAGAAAAGAATGCACGCAGGAAGACATAGAAAAATAAATACAACAGTCTTGAGATGTTACCTGAAGAGAACATTAGAGCTTACAATCAGAGGTTAAATGAAGCGGTCTCTAGAATCAGAAACAATGGTGGAGAAATATCAGAAGAAGATATAATGGACAAGTTGCTAACCACTTTAACATCACACTATGAAAACAAGATAAGTATTCTAGAGGAAACCATGAAATTCTCACAAGACTTCAAGAGATAGACTTTGATCAGCAAAATCTCTGCATTTGAGATATCAAGATTGGAGACTGAACCTAAAAGTGAAACAGCTTTCAAAGCCTCAGTCCATGGTAAGAAATCCTTACACATCTCCAGTCATAATGAGAAATAAAAAGTTGATGAAGAACTAGAAGAAATAATTGCTATGATTGCTAGAAAAGAAAAGAAAGGTAAAGGAAAATATGAAGGATAGCTTCCATTCAAATGTTTTTCATGTAACAAGATTGGTCACTTTACATCTAAGTGTCCCACAAGAGTCAAGAAGTTTAGATCTGATTACAAACCTAAATATAAGAAGGAATGTTATCATGTTGAAGAAGGTGTAATTGATGAAGATTCAGGAGAAGATGAAATTAGATTCGTTGCCCTTAGAGACATGGAAAGGTTGCTTGAGGAAATGGACACTGCAGATGAAAAGGAAGAACAAGAGTTAGCCTTAATTTCCAAATCAGACATGATAACTAATTGGATCATTAACAGTGGATGCTCCCATCATATGACAGGTGACAAAGAAAAATTTGTTCATTTAGACAAATACAAAGGTGGTATGGTTAGATTTGGAGATAACACTCCTAAACCTATCATTGGCAGAGGTTCTATCACTTTGGATGTAAAGAACAAGACAGATGATGTTCTATATGTTGATGGATTACATCATAACTTGCTAAGTGTTGGACAACTACTTGACAAAGGTTATCATTTGGAGTTCAAAGACAACAAGTTAATCATTAACAACAAGGATGGAGACATGATTGCATCAGGCTCTAAAACAAAAGGTAATGTTTTTCAGCTCAATTCAGATGTTAGTTGTTTTGTTGCAAAGGTGGATGATAGTTGGTTATGGCACAAGAGACTATGTCATATAAATTTTGATAATATAGAAAAGATCAGTAATGTCAAGGCAATCAGAGACCTACCAAGTATTGCAAGACTAGTTGACACAATATGCAGGGAATGTGTTATGGGTAAGCATGTAAGGAGTTCTTTCAGAAGCAAGCAGAACTCAGCTGAAAACAAATTGGACCTAGTGCATACAGATTTGTGTGGTCCTACCCAAACAAGATCATACTACGGTGAAAGGTACTTCATTTTGTTTGTTGATGATTTTTCTAGGATGATGTGGGTTGCAATCTTAAGGGAGAAATCTGAAGCCTTTGAAAATTTCAAAATATTCAAAGCTAAGGTTGAGAATGAATCCAGATTAAAACTGAAATGTCTAAGATCAGATAGAGGAGGAGAGTTCACCTCTGATCAGTTTTATGACTATTGTGAAGAACAT
>MU224357.1:700911-722524 GCA_018584345.1 Thuja plicata | reverse complement strand
GATAACTGATTCCCCCCCCCCCCCCTCTCAGTTATCCTTTGGGACTATTCTAACAGATGTTACATAATTTGTAATATCATATAATTTACATTAAATCATGGATAATCTGTATTTTAATTTGATAGTAAAATACAGATTAGCCATGATTTAGGATTATAGAATGTGGAGGAGCTTTTTATTTATTTAAAAAAGCAGCCAAGACAAGGGGGCTGACCCGAATAGACACAACCAGCACAAGAAGTGCAGACTACCAGCACACCATGAAGGTCACCACAGCCTCAGCCAATACCTTTTTTTTAAATCAAAAAACAAAAATTAAAATTAATAGGCCCCAACTCCAACATGGAGCTAGTAACCAGCCTGTTACCCCTAACAGACCCAGATTCACCTTGAAGCTGGTAACCAGTCTGTGGAAGTAAGTATCAAAGTAATTACGATTAACAGTAAAGTAGAAATTAATAGCAAACCAGTAACATAAGTTTAGTAGAAACACAAAAAGGCCCACAGTGGCCAGCCAACAGATCCAAACAAAAAATCAAAGCATGGAAAACCAAGAAGGCTAATTGGGGTTTTTACCCCCACTGTCCAGCAGCAGCTTGAGCCAATCCTCCGCAAGGAATTGGAATAGCTTTTCATCTGTGTGCTCTTCCCCCGAAGTAGATTCCTTTACCATTTGCAGCAGCTAAAGCGTGGTAGCCACCAAATCGATAACCTTAATCGCAAAACCAACCACCCTATTGAAGCTTTCACCAAGTTTTTTTATTTCCTCCTTGACCTCCCGCATATCCATCTTGGAGACTGAATCAAGGGAGGAAGTCTGAAGAGCTTTAATATCCTTCTGAAATTGGGAAATTTCACTCGCTGCGTTCAACACTCTCTCAGTCTCCACTTCCTTAACCTCCGGGATCTCATCTTTGATTTTCCCATCAACCTTGGGGTTCTCAGCCATCACCTGGGGGTCCGTTGGTAATGGCGTCATAAGATGCGAGTCCTCAGTCTTATCTTCAAACAAATTCTTCTTAGAAATATCCATGGTGGGCAGAATGAAGCTGGCCAAAATTTGGGGAGAGTCATGGCTCTTCTCTTCCCCTTCTGAATCTTTAGGGTTTTTTCCTTTTCCACACTCCTTAATCTTGCTTTTCTTCCCCTTTTTTGTGTTCCCACTGGTGTAAATCTTCTTTCCCTCCTCCTTCTCTGAATCTTCCTCTTCCTCCTCATCTTCAAGGTATCGCTTCCTAACCACTTTCTATTTGTAGCGGGTATTTGTTGCAATTTTGTGGGACCTCCTTCTGCTATCATTATCTTCCCCCTCCTCCTCAGACTCAATAGTGATTTGGGTTCCACCCATGGACCCCTCTTTGTTCTTCTTATATTTTTATGGGGTTTTGGAGGAAGACGAGGGGTTAGATTGGGAGATCGTCACCTCCTTAGGAACCTTCTCAGCCAACGTGGTAATGCCTTGTAAAGAAACAATCCTAGGGGGACATAATGCAAGGTGGAAATTGTAAAGGCATAGAATAAGCCCTTGGTGGAGAATGCTATAGTTCTGCCTGGTTTTTAATTTTTCCCTAACATCTAAAACCGTAGCTTCAAGGGAGTGAAGCAGGTAAAAGGGGAAAGAGATGGTATCATTGTACCTAAAATGGTTTAGCAGGGGAAAGTGGTAGTTGTAGCAGGTGCTGAAGCGGCCTTCCAGGGTAATATACTTCATGAGGATGAGGCAAACATCATTCCACGAGTTTGGCAACTCCTCCCTTTTTAATCCTCCATGGATTGGAACCGGGACCTCTGATTTCTTGAAGAATCTCATCTTACCAGAATCATCGTGGCTCTTCGTTATTTTTTTCCATTTCTTCCCTTCAGTGGAAAGCCCTGTAGCCTGGGCTATAACTTCTTCATTTACCTCAAAGGTAATACCATTTATTGTAACCTTACGCTCCGTCCAGGTTTTCACCAGCTGCATGGAGATAATTTCATCGCAACCTCCCATAGCTTCCATGAAAGGATAGAAGCCACCCTCCTTCAGGTAGGTCACCGCACACTGGTTCTTGAGGAACCCATCCTCAATTCTAGGAGGTTCCACCTGCACCATATCACCACCCATATCAAAGTTGTACTCTGGATTCACCTCTTCTTGTATCTCCATTGACATTCCACCTTTCGCACCTCTGGCCATAACCCACTTAACCAGAGTCATGCAGAAAACACAAAAATCACAGCACCAGAGGGCGGAAATACACAATGTGAATAACCAAGTGGGAATAATATTCATCATTTTAATGAGTTGGCAAGTACTGGTCACATGGTTGGCCTAAGTGATTGTAGAGCCTTCACGTATCATGACATGATTGCCTTTCCCGTGATTAATGCACCACTTAAACCTATCCATCTTGTCAAGCTCTTTCAGACTCGTGCTTTTCCCCATGTTAGCTCCAAATATGAAAAATCCTATACTTTTTCCAAAATTGGCATTAAGAGCCCATCTTTTTCAGAATTCTAATAATATTAAAATCCATCCATGTAACTTTTTTAAAATTTGAATTCACCCCAATCCTTGTGTTCTTGTCCACCAACTCTCCCATCTAATCAAAAACGTCCTTATACTCCATAGGTTAATTACTTTCTTTTTCGACAAGCAAGGCAGTTTGCTTGGAAAGGGAGCCCAAGTTTCTCCGGCACCTTAAGCCTTGTTGATTAAGACCTGTGGCTGCCAACTTGTTAGCCACCGTATTTCCCTCCCTGAAAATGTGTTGTATTTTGAAATCGTCAAATCTGGGGAGCAGCGACCAGATGTCCTACAACAAATTTGATAGCCTCCGACCAGCTTTAAAATTTCCCTTGACCATTTCAATAATAATTTTGGAGTCGCCATCAATGACCAGCCTTTTAAATCCCAAAGTGACCGCCACCTTTAGGCCCCAAAAGAGAGCAGAGATTTATGCCATGTTATTTGATCCTGATTCAAGATTTATTGCATAAGCAATGATCATTTTGCCATTTTTGTCTCTGAAGATACCTCCACCCACAGCAGATCCTTTGGAGGCAGCTCCATCAAAATTCATTTTGGTGAAATTTTCCTCCGAGGGCGACCACTTGGTATTCCTTCTCGCTACTATATTAGAGCAATCAAACTCATAGATGGAGGGAGGTAGTTGCTAGTCCTTAGCCACCGAATAATCAAACACCTTGGGGGGGAAAGGGGGGATTTTCCAGTGGAAAGTACCAAGGTTGTCCTTCATGAGATTCACAACCAACCTCGCCATCCCATCAACATCTTTTTCCTCCCCTCTGAACACCCGGTTATTCCTTTCCTTCCATAAGCTCCAACAAACATGCAGGGGTAACAGCCTCCAAAGGGTGTTGATAAGTGGGTGCTCCATGAGGTTCCCCCAATTGCAAACGAATTGGTCCAAGTCCTCCATGAAGACCCAATTCAATCTCATATTGCTCATAATTTTGGACCAGACCAGAGTCGCATAGGGATGATGAATAAGGATGTGGTTGACAAACTCAGCACGTATTTTACATAGGGCACATCTATTGACCAATTGAACTCCTCTTTTCTGGAGGTTATCTAGCGTAAGAATTTTACCATGGAGGGTTGTCCACCAGAATAAATTGATCTTGGGGATTAATTAGGGGATCCAGACTTTCCCCCAACTCTTTTCATTTGCCACAACTTTTAAGTTAGTTAGATAAACAGATTTCACCGTGATCTCCCCTGATTTGTTATGACACCAAATGGCTTTGTCCTCAACAAGGGATATAGGAATCCTGACGCCATCAAGAAGCTTCTGAATTTCATTTATATAGGGTGGCACTTGAGTCTGATCCTGAAAAGCATTAGCGAGAACTTTCCATTTCTTATCTTGAGAGATGTAGTCGCTGACTTTACCTCCAAAGTGAGAAATCAATTTATCCTTGATGAGCCCAAACTTTTCCCATTCGAGGGGTTTTTCCCCCACCAACTAGTCTTCCCAAAAATGGATCTGGGTGCCATTTCTGACCACCCATTTTAATCATTTGAAAAGATTTCCTTTGCTATTATAAATGAAATTCCAGATTTTTGAGCCGGAGGGTAGATTTTGACCATAGGGGAATTGGTCATTGGAAAAGTATTTGGCCTTCATAATTCTACTCCAACCATAAGTTCCTCTGAAGAGCTACCAGCCCATTTTAGTTATCAAAGCCTTATTTAGGTCCTTGATTTTTCTCACTCCCAGACCTCCCACCAGCTTTGGTTGACAGACAATATCCCAGTTAACCAGGTTCATTCTAGCCTTTTCCTCTGTCCCTGACCTTAGAAAGTTTCTCTGAATTTTTTCCAGTTTCTCCGTTGTTCTATCATTTATTTTGAAAAGAGACAGGAAATAAATAGGAATACCTTGGAGAGCTGCTGAAAGAAATTGGAGTTTTCCAGCATTTCTAAGGACCTTACCTTTCCATCTAGCTAGTTTTTTCTGCATTTTTTTCCCATATGGAGTTCCAAAATTCATCAGAGACCTCCTTCACCGTGAGCGGGAGACCAAGATAGGTATTCGGGATAAGACATTCCACAATTTTCATCTGAGTTCTTTGTTCAATGTTGAAGAAGTAAATTTTTCTTTTGTTGTAATTAATCACTTGACCAAACACCATCGCATAATTTTTCAGGAGGCCTTTCCACTCTCTAGCTTCTCTAATGCAGGCTTTTCCAAAGAGGAACGTATCATCTACAAATTGTTGTAAAAATTTTGGGGGAAGAGTGGAGGCTGGTTTAAAACTAACAATAGATCCAACTCCTTTGAGTCTCAATAAGTTCTGAGCCAACACCTCTGCCACCAGAAGGAAAAGATAAGGGGATAGTGGGTCCCCCTGATGTAATCCCCTTTCTGGAGTAAAGGACCCCCTGGGTATGCCATTGACCAGAACAACAAAGTCAACCGTTTCCACCGCCACCTTTATAATTTTAATGAAATTGTCATGGAAGCCAAATTTCCTAAGCACCCCATACAAAAATTTCCACAAAACCTTATCATATGCCTTGGAGATGTCCAGTTTTAAAGCCATACCAGTGTTTTTCCCTTTCTCCATAGAATGTATGATTTCATGAGTGGTGATAACAACATCAAGAATTTGTCTTCCTGGAACAAACCCCTTCTAGTTGGGATTAATTATTTTCCCAAGAAGGAGTTTAATCCTATTGGTGATAATTTTGGACAGAATTTTATAGGCAGTGTTACAGAGGCTTATGGGGTGAAAGTCACTCATGCATTTAGGATCCTGCACTTTACGCACAAGGACAATGTAGGTTTTATTAATTCTTTTCAGGATGCTGCTACAAAATCACGGGCATCATGGATGAGATCATATTTAACAACTTCCCAAAAGTGTTGGAAGAAGTCTGGGGGAAACCCATCCGGTCCTAGCGATTTAAAGGCTCCCATAGAGAAAACCGTAGTTTTAACTTCCTCCTCAAAAACTTGAGACAACAGGGCCTTATTGTCACCCTCAGTAACAACATTAGGGATAACTTCCATAAGAAAGTCAAAATAAGTATCCATCCCAATCTGATTCGGCCTTCAAAAAATACCTTGGAAGAAATCCGCAGCATGATTACCAATATCTTCATCCTCCAAAAGATGGCTCCCATTAGCATCCAGAGATTTAATGGTGTTCCTTATTTTATGTATGGAGGCTGACCTATGGAAGAAAGCTGAGTTCCGGTCACCCTCCTTTAGCCATTGAACACGAGACCTTTGCTTTCAGAATATTTCCTCCCTTTTGAGTTTCTCTTTCCATTTTCTCCTCCATCCTTCCTCCTCACAATGATCATCCCATGTAGAATCACCCGACGCCATATCCTTATGGAGGTGTTTGAGTTTCTCCTCAATTTATTTTTTGCATTGGAAAATGTCTCCAAACTTGGATTTACTCCACCTTTGGGCCTCCCGTTTGATAATTTTCAATTTTTCAGCTATTCTATACATTGTCGTTCCCCTCACTGGGGTATTCCACCATCTTTTAATACATTATTCAAATTCATTGTGAGAGTGCCACATGATTTCATAACGAAAGGGATGGGGTCCATTTCGTTTTCTTTCCTCCTAGTCAAGGATCAAAGGGGAGTGGTCAGAAACTGTTCTCGAAAGGAGAGAGAGGCTGATCAAGGGAGAAACATCCCATCCTCCTAATAAAATCCATCTATCCAGTCTAACCTATATAAGGTGTCCCCCTTTTCTGTTGTTGGACCAAGTAAACCCCATTCCCTGCAGATCCACATCAGCTAGATCATTGTGTCTCATAAAATCTGCCAGCTCTTGCATACTTTTCGAGTAATCTTGTGTGCCTCTAATTTCCTCAGATAGGAATAGAGGCGTATTGAAATCCCCCGCACACATAGTGGGGTGGCAATGATTAGCTTCAATGAGGTTAGAAATTTCCCCCAATATTCTACCACGTTCACTTCTAATGTTAGGAGCATAAATATTAAACAAGTACCAGGAAATATTATTCCAAGTAAACAACACAATAATGAAGTTATGAGAAAAGGCCACATCATTTTTGGATAACTTACAAGGGTTCCAGAGAGTGGCCACACCACCAGAGGCCCCATCATCTTCACTATACAGAAAGGCCGCACCCGACCATATATTATCCACCAGTAGAGCAAAGTTTTGATACTTCATTTTAACCTCTTGAATAAGAATTACATCAAACTTGAACTCAAGAATATACTTCTTCAGAGCGAACTATTTTTGCGGGTTGTTCATGCCCTGTATGTTCCATGAGAGGAACTTCATCTTTTATTTTTTTGGGAGTCTTCTAGGGTTAACTGCCGCCCATTGGCAATAGCCCTTGCTGCTTCTTTTTCTCTTACCGCTCTCACCATCGGTCGGCCCACTTTGGTTTCATTCCCCACATCTGCTTTTTTTTTGGTTTCCACACTTTCATCCACCTTCTTGCCTCTGGTTTTCCTTTTAGGTTCCAACCAGTCAAAGACACTAGTCAATGGTGACGAATGGGTCAATAATGGTATTTACATTACCTGTCCCATCCCATTATGGATTGGGGAGGAAATTTCCCCTCATCATTTAAACTGCCCTCTTCACCAGCTTCCCTTTCAGTCATCATGCTTTCAGACTCCTGTGCCTTCTCCCCATTGTTGTCTTCTTTATTTCCTTTCCCGTTTGGGCTTCCTCTATAAGAGTTGGAGGCTACCCTTAGGTCTTCAACAAACTCTCCTTCTTCTAGGTCCGCCACCTTCTCGACCTCTTTATCCTTTCCATTTCCATTCTCCTCCACCCCAGATGCAGGAGACAAACTCCCATCAAGGGGGGAGGGGCCTCTGCGATAACCACAGTCCCAACTACCTGGTCTCACGCACCTTCCTTCACACTTAGAGACACTGAAGCAGGTCGCTCAGAGTCTTGCTCTTCAATCCTAGTGGTTACCTTGCAGTCTGTCACCACATGCCCATTTTTACCACATTTATGGCAGTCTAAAGTGGCATTCTCATACACAATGGCTTGATTCCAGTTCCCCCATTTGGATTTAAGCATCACAAAGTTGGGGGGGGATTATTCATTGTCACATTCACACAGAATCTTGCGAATACCAGCCTAGTTTTTTGAATGGTAACCGTATCCGTTGCCACATAGTTTCCAAATGAGTTCCCAATCCATCAGAGAACCTTTTTGTCCTAGAATTCAAGGGGAAGTCCACGTAGGCGGACCCACACAGGCACAACTTTCTGCAGTTCAACCTCTGGATTGAAGCCTGGCTTCCATTTGGCCATTAGCAATGTGTGTTTACCATAGCACCAACTTCTAGTGGAAACAAGAGTATAGTCCTCCACAACATTAAATCTAAAGAGGAACAACCCCCCCGGCATAGCCGATACAAACAAAGTCCCCTTAACTTTCCATATGGTAGTACACCACCTGCGAACCATATCTATGGTGGGCCTGAAAGCAACAAACCTCCCCTCTAGAGAAAGTTGTAGAGAGGCATAAATGCCTTCAACCACACCATCTGGGACAACAATCTCTGGGCCAAATTCACCTACCGAGAAAACAGGAGGAGTAGAGGTGTCAAGAGTCTCTTTCCCCAACACCGCAAGTTTCCAACCTGCCACAGGGCCCTCTTTGTTTTCCACCACATGTTTGGGGAAAGAATCCCCACCTTCCTAACTCTGCGGGTGAGAAGACACCACAGAGGAGGTAAAAGAGGAATCCACGACTCTGGGGACGACACAACAGTCACTGCCATCCCTGTGAGAAAGCACCAGGAATAGGTCAGGGTAGAGAACCTCCGTGCTCCCCGGAATCCCCGACAGAGCGAAGGTCGAAGCCAACATTCAAAAATACAAACGAGTGGGAAAGATGCAGTCAACAGGTTGCAGAGCAGATTAGGAGTTTATTGTTATAAACATGGAGATGTTACATAATTTGTAATATCATATAATTTGCATAAAATCATGACTAATTTGTATTTTAATTTGATAGTAAAATACATATTAGTCGTGATTTAGGATTATAGAATATGGAGGATTTTTTTGTTATAAACATGGAGATGTTACATAATTTGTAATATCATATAATTTGCATAAAATCATGACTAATCTATATTTTAATTTGATAGTAAATACATATTAGCCATTATTTAGGATTATAGAATATGGAGAAGTTTTTTGTTATAAACATGGAGATGTTACATAATTTGTAATATCATATAATTTTCAATCATTAATAGGCATGATAATTATCACTAATTTTTTAAATCTTTTTAGTAAAGTTTTTAAATCCTCTCATAAGTATGCTTGTTGTTTACATAACGTATTTATAAATATATTATTAAAAGGGAAACTCAAGCATCTTTAAGTAATCCATGGAGTAAACTTTCTAACATATATATGCATTAACATATAAATTGCTAACTAAGAAATTACGAGCACCATACTTCATATATTTAAAAATTATAACAGTGATGATTATCATGTTAATAAAAATAAAAATATTGAACACTTATATATAATAAGTTTATATATAGAAATTTGCCTCCCTTATATTCTACTAAGATGTCTATACCTTATTTACGGTGACTTCATCTTTAAGGCAAATATTGAACAATGAGGGCATATATTAAAGTCATTGTAATTTTATATACCCTATCTAATATGGGCTAACTCCAAACAAAAGGCACTCAAAAAAAAAAAGTCAAACTTTTTTTTTTTTCAAATTCGCCCAAACAAAATATATAGATCATAAATAACAGATGCTGCAAATTTCATCTGATTTTTGAAAATTGATCAATGGTACATTTTATAGGGAGCTTAGCCACTTCCGACTAATACATCCATATATTTCCATCTAATACATCCCTATACTTCAGTGTTTAAATAAAATAAGCATCTTTGAAATTTTATTTTAATATTTAGTTTGGCTTATCCATGGCAAGAGGCGAGGACTAGGGCTCATTGGAAGATGCATCGTTGAGAGGAGGGTCTCCATAGGTAGCTCAAATTAGTGATTGGTGGACTCTCTAGACAATGTGTTTGTGGACCATACTATATCTCAAATGCTTCCTCAAACAATATGCTCTACGAAATACAAATGTAAGTGTAATGTTGACTTGCTCGAAAGGTGAGAGCACACTCTTGGAAAGAGTGGTCCAAGATAGAAACGTCCATTTGGGAGCAAAGAAACCTCTACATAGCCCCCCTTTGCATTGAGATGTTGCCATCACAACTACCTTAGAAGACGTGCGTGCTATATGATTTCATTTACTCTACTCTACTAACCACTCACATCCACTAACACTTCCCTCCTATTTTTCTAACAAGTCAATTTTATTTATTCCCCACTACTTTGCCACCCACCTCACCTCATGCAAACACCCCTCAAATTTATATTTAATTGATATTTCATCACACGCACGTTTGCTTTCATTTTCATTGTAGATCGCCTCTCGGCGAAATTATCGCTTTTCTTTATTAAAATAGGGTTTTTTGTTTTATTTTTTCATATTAAGACAAATTAAAGGCCTTCAAATGACCAAACAAATTCTATGGCTGCCTTTATCATTCGGGAGAGGGATCAAGACCTTCATCATGGGGGTTGAAATCAACAGGTTGATAAAGACTATGGTTAAGAGTCATGATCTCTTTATTACAAAATTTAACACATTATTATTGGTACTTCCAATCAATGAATGAATAACTTATTCATAAATTTTTCTTGCTACCTATATATAAAACAAGTGTCACGTAGTAGCTTACACTTGTCGTAATTAGTTATAATTATATATATAAATTTTATTTTAATTTTATTATAAATATTATATATATTTTAATTAATAGTTATTTAATAAAAGTAAAGTTATTATAGATTAAAAATTAAATAAGAAACTTTGTATATAATAATTTAAATAATAAATAAAGAGTTAGTGAAATACTAAAATTATATAATATAGTATATATGATATAATACTTTTATATTATATGTTATAGAATAAAATATGTTATATGTTATAAATTGTAATAATTATTTATAGCATATATATATATATATTAAAAATATAATATAGTAAAGTTTTTAGAATATACAATAGCTATATATTATAAATAATTGAAATTTTTTAATGAAAATAACATGTTTACAGTAATAAAATATAAAATATATTGTAAATTAAAAGACCAATTTCAATGTAAATTAAAAGACCAATTTCAAAATAAATTACATGATATATGAATTGCAATAGTATAATAATTAATATAAGTAATTATTGTTATAATATTGATATAATTTAATTAAGTATAATAATTTTCAATTTTATTAGAAATAATCTATAATAATAGAGAAGTCCATAATTTTTATAAGTAAACTAAAAAATAAATAAATTATTTATGTAATAATTTTTAGTCAAGACCCCAAACTTATTAGTCATGAAGAAAAATAATTTTCATCATTTTATAACTTAAATATTTCACATTAACTTGTTTTAATAACTAGTTAAGAAAAACTCGTTGCAATAGTATGTAACGTAACTCAAATACTAATAAGGTATATGTGTTAGCTTTATAATATGCATATGTATGTGCATGTGCATGCACATATGTATGTATATATGTATATGTATATGTATATGTATGTGTGTATCTACATACATTCATATATATCTACACACATACATATACATATATCCAGTGTGTATCATAATTTCAACTAATAAAATATAATATAACAAAAAAAAATTTTTTTTATTATTTTTAATTGTATATATATTATTAACAACATTAAATATTTATGAATATTTAATATTTTAAAATTTGACATCTCAAGTTTTTTTTTTTTAAATGTTAATTAATCTAAAATAATAATATTGTCTATTAATATACCCCCCAAAGTAAACGCTAAGGAAAGTTTATACATTTTGTTTCGCTAAAACCATGGGCGGGCATCTTTTATCTACGGGCTTGTAGAATCTTTGTTTCCTATGTAACCATGGGCTAGATGACATCATTATGCGTTACCTCTCCTTCTAGATCATATTTAATATTACAATATAAATTATCTCACACTATGTTTTCCTCCCCATGTGAATTTGACTCAAAGCTGCAAAATGACATAGAATGGCTGAACACACAAATCTAGAATTCAGGGAATACTTTTTTATTAGAAAAATACATATATTAAATATTAAAATAAAAATAAAAATTATACAAAATAATACATAAAGTTTTATTAAATAAATTGATGTTTTTTCGTATTATTTTGTATAATTTTTTTTTTTTAAAATGATATAATATATATCTTCTTTTAAATGCATTATTTTATTTTACAAAGACTATTTTCATAAAGAGAGGATTGGATTCTATAGGGGTGGGAAACGAGGTTCTCTATTTTATTTTCATGTATATTTTATTTATACATCTTTGTTACTTGTTTATTATTAGTATTTGTCGTTAGGCTACATACTATTGCAATGTGTTTCTCTTAAGTAGTTATTAAAACAATTTTTTTTCGTGACACACTACCCCACCACGTTTACGAAACTTGTCATATCTCAATGTTGCACCTCTTGTGTATTGCCCACCTCCCCTAAGCAATTATAACCAAGATGGGGGGTGAACGATATGCTTGACTAGTGTGGTGGACTCTTTTATGTGTTTGCTTGCTCGTAATGTGCTTCCCTCGTGATGTGTTGCTTATTATATGTTTTCTGTACATTTCTTTAGACGACCCTTGTTGCTCCACTAACGCAAGGTGATAAAGGGATCAAACCTGTTGTGACATTCTTCTACACGTTATGGCGTACATGTGCTATTATTATAAATGTGTCTTTGTATTGTCTATTTGGGGATGATGAAAAGAGGTACCAACCATCTATCTTTTTGGTCTCTGTGATGTTGACCCAAAAAAGACTTTTGCTCATATGTCTTATGTGCTCCTTTTCCATTGTGCTCATAGTTTTACTACCTTTGGGGGATGAGGTCAATTCATTATGATTATTCTTGATATACATGAGTTATCACATATGCATACTAACCCCAGAGTTAGTAGATCTCTTTGTGCTCATTTTGTCATGTGATTCATTTTCCTTGGTTTGTCCTTGTTTGGGGGTAAGTCATAGTGGAAACATGCTCGTTCTTTGGATGTATGTATGCTACCTTAAATATATTGTTCTCATTAAGGCGTACACAATTGCTTTGACATGGGGCCTTTTGCTTAGTAATCTCATCTTAGTGGATTCCTTTGGAAACAATGCTTTCCTTCGCTCTAATCCTCCTTTTTTTGGTGGATTTCCTTGCAAACAATGCTTTGCTTGGTTATCATTTGGATGGGTTAACTAGCATAACACAATTTGCTAGACTATCAACTCCATCTTTTACACCTTTCTTTTTCTTTACATGACCCATAGCAATTTTTATCTTACTAGGCTATTTTGGTCATGTTCTTTCTCTCTTTTATGAATGTATCATTGTTTTTTTTGTCTTGGTTTAAGATCGATGGGGACCTAAGTCACTTGGGGTCTTGGTGTTTTCCTTGTCTATTTTACCTTGATGAGATCTATTTCCTATGCTTTGATCTACTTTACTCTGAGTATGAAGTAGGTTCACACTCATGTTAAAGTGTGGGCTAAATGCAACATTCTAAATTGTAAGAACTTATAGTTTTGGTCCTCAACTAGGCCTTATATTTTTAGTGTCCAAGGCTTTCATGTCTGTTATGCTTGATCATACCTCAATTTTGCACACATTTCCAGAATCCTCATTTCAAAATTCACTCCAAACCTAAATCTAAGTCCATTTTGCCTTGTAAAGGGTGACCTGGAATGTAAGGGATGACTCTTGGGAGTTGCACCTTACAAGGAAAATGGAGCCCAAATTTAAATAGGAGGATGGTCTTTTGATTTTAGGTGGGATTTCAATTTTGTATCGACCTCCTTTGAGCTTTGAGCCCCAAAATGGCTATGTGAGGTATAAGTACAAGACTACCTCCCTCATTCTAGGATCAATCAATCCATCAATCTAAGATCACACAATCACACATTACATTACAATTCAATTCAAGCACTCAAGCATTCAAGCAACATTCAACTTCATTCAAGCATCAATCATTGAAGATGTGGAGTAATGTCTATCCTAACATGTGTGAAGACATTCATGTTCTTTCTATCCTAGATCCAAGCTTAAGACTACATCAAGACAACTTTCAAGCATCTTCATGAACAATTTGGCACTTGTGAAGGTATAACATCTTGTCAAGCCTTTGCTACTGAAAACACACTTTTTCCTTTATGCAATTTCAATTCAATTTCAAGGTTAATTTCAATATAGGGGCTTGACTGAGGCAAACCCCTTTCTCCCAATATTTTCCCCATTTTATATATCTAGGTGACTAGTGACGGAGTTACAAATTTCACTACAGGAAAGCCTGGTAGTCTACTTCAAATTCCTTACTTCTTAATCACTTTTTGGTAGAGTAGGGGCGTCTCCCACAATAAGAGGAAAGTCTGGCCACCCTCTACACTCTAGGTCACCCCTGATAGGCAATTCAGGCTGAAATTTTGTGTAAAGGTTAGTTACAATGTTTGTTACTGAAATCTGGTCTCAAAATTTACTTATCAATCCATTATCTATCTACATATACCAATTTACCTTCATTGCATCCTATCTCATCCTATTCCTTCATTCCTTCATTCCAAATTATATAAATCATTCATTACAATCTTAATGAAGGAGAAACCCTTACACCCATTCAACGCTTGAACTTTCCTTAAGCCTAATAAGGTACTTTCTCCTTCCTAGAGAGAGAGAGAGAGAGAGAGAGAGAGAGAGAGATCTAGTTGTGATGCTTCCTAGTTTGATTGGCCATCCTAGTGAGAATTCTCCCTTCATCCCATTGGAGTATTTTATTTTCATCATCACGCGTGTGTGTGTGTGTGTGTGTGTGTAGATTCATTTCATCATCCTAGAGCAATTGCATGTTTGAAAATTGATGTTCCCAATCATCTCCATGACTATGAACCCATCTCCCAAGGGAAGTTAAGAGAACTTGCCCCTAATGACTAATAGCCTCCTTAAGTTATTTTTTAATAGCATTATTCATAGATGACTAGCAAAAAGTAAAGACATTAATGAATCATAAGCATAAGTGCACATTGTACTATATTAGATTTGTGGGCCACAAATATTTATGTCGACAAAACTAATCCAAATTTATGGATCAACCACAACAAAGGTAGCAAATTATATTGATTTTGAGACAAAGGATAGATAGGGTAGAGTCATTTTCAATCATGTGACAAGTAAACTTTCACCAACATTCGATATTCATTTTCTATTGTTCTAGAGCTAAATGCCTCAATTGTGTCTCTAACAATTTCTTAATGTAATATTTAATTGTTCAATTATAACTCCCACAATTAAAAAATAATTAATCTAAATACATTTATACTTAATTTGATGCATTTATTTAATTAACCTAGATTAAATTTATGAAAACATAATTTCCCTTTACAATTCATTTATCTCATATTTAAAATAAAAAATCAAATAACAACTTTTTATCACATTTTATTTTTAAATAATCAAACAATAATTTTCTATCACATTTTTTTTTTCAATCTCATGAAATATGTGAAAGAGCCATTGTTTTGCTAGTGAAGTTGAATGGTTCTTAATGAATCACAGGAATCAAGACTCCCACACCAATAAGAGATCAAATTTTACAAAATAGATACCCCTTAATCCTTGGCTCTTAGCCAAATAGATTTCAGCGTACAAGCTTATACTTGGATATTGGATAGGTAAAATGACTTTATAGATAAAATAATACTTATACATCTAAATCAGAAAGGTACATATTTAAATCTTTACACGGAATTTTAATATAAGTCTCAATTTAATAACTAACCAAATTAGGAATGTGTCATTCTCGAGAGTGGGTTAGTTGGGTGGTTAGGTAGAATAGAAGGGAGGGTAAAGACAATCGGATGGGGAGATCCTCCCATCAAGGTTCTGAGAGCCTTTCTAACACACCCACCTTTCTTTCATAATAAGGTCAATTTGCAACAAACATTATTAAAATCAGACATACATGTGTCAACAAAGGTTATAAGTTTCAATTGGATTACTAGTTAACTAGAGGCAGGAGTAGAGTTACAGAGATGGTGGCCATGGAAGAAGTGCTGCATTTGGGCAAGGCTCCTCTAGTGGGTGTTGCATTGGCTGTTGTGGCCGTCACTGTGGCCACTGTTTATTTCCTTTCTACCAAAAAGCCTAAGCGTATGTTTCTTCTATCCCGTTGTTATTGTTCCGTGTTTTTCGATCTAATTGTTTGCAGTGTCTGTAGATTCTCATTGAAATTGCAATCATCATAGTTTTCTGTCCATACCCACAATATAAAAGGGCACTGGGCATCACCCATTTGCATTAGTTAAAGAAAATACTCCGTTGTCACCCATTATCAGCACAACAGAAGATTAGGGCTGTTTCAACGCATTCATTCATATCTGGTTCCCTTTAAAATAAATAGAGAAAAACGATGTTATGAGAAGAGTACGTTTAGTGGTAGAGTGGGCGTGCAAGACCTGTCAAAAAAAAAATTTGGTACAGAAAATTGTTTGGAAGGGTATCCACCATTAAAACGAACTGCAATTTTCATAATATTTCCAGGTGCTATACATACATACATACATACATGTTTAACTGTGTCTCCTGGCACAGTTTAAGAAGAAATGGTATCTGTCCTCAACATCATTTGAGTTACTCCTTACAGTGTCTCTCTTTCAAGGTTCTTTATTGGGGTAGGTAATTATCGATTCATTGAATGGTTTATGTAGGTTCATGTTATGAGGCTGTACAGTTAAAGTTATATAAGGTAATGGTTAAGCTATCACTCTGTAGAATTTGTACAAAGTTTTCATATACACCAAATGGGCTTAAGGCTTGACTGTGCTCTAAAAGACTACATTCATTGTTATTAACATTTAAATAGTTCATGTTATACATGAGGATGGAAAATGCATCTTGCTACAATAAGTTCAGGGTTTTTGTAACCTCAATTTTCTTCTAGGCCTGTTCTGAACTATAAAGTGTTTCAGATCCTCAATTACAGTTTATATACATTGCAGGGTGATGGCATATAATTTTGTTTGCACCCAATTTTGTTCCAGTAATTTAGGTCCTAGACTTCCTCATTTATGTTGTTAGTTGTTAACTTGCCAGTTACCGAGATGATCAGTAAGTCATGGTTGTTCAGGGAGATGTTTTCAGTTCTGGTGAATTTGGTTGGAGGAAGATTACAAGTAGTTGAAAAGTAACCTACCATTGATGAAATCTAATGTAGTTTTGTGTCTCTCATGTTATTTATTATTGAAGATATTAATATTGTTAGTTCTTTGGCATAGTCCATGAAGAAGTCTAGTTTCAGAGACGATTGAAGGATTGTTTGTACCCTTCCTATAAGGATATCATAAGGAATAAAATATGGTTTCGGAGAGGACTGAAGGGTTGTTTACCTAAACATTTTATGGCTTTATAATACAGGGAATTATCTGTATAAGTTACCAACCTGATTAGTTCAGCTCATGTTACCCGAGTCCATTCTTTTATATTTACTTGATGATCAGCGTTCATAATAAAAACATCATCTTTCTGAATTAGCTTAAATGAAAAGTTTATGGGTTACCCATTTCCCTCTTTCTGAGTATACAAAGGTGAGAATATCGGGCTTAAATTGTTTTCCTATGTTTAATTCCTGGGTCATTAAGTCCATCTTCCTCCAATTGCTGGTGCATACCACCTTATCAAGAATATCCTAATGAGCATGCCTGGTTAGCATTTGAGCCGTGAGGTTGACTGGTTCAAAAGGAGAATTTCTCCATAGCCAAGCTTGGACTCAGGGCTCCTCATTATTGTGGGTTATACCATTTGGGTCCTAAACCTCACTGTTTCAAAATTATAAAAGCTATATAATGGGACTGTAAAACCTCTTTGGGTGCACAGAAATGAGGCCTCTATGATTTTATCATTTGCAGGGCTGGGTTGATTCCCTAGGCTTAGATATAATCCATGGGTCATCAACTCTGTCTGCCACCACCAACTAGTGCATATTACCTAATGGAAAATTTCTCTACAGTAAGCTTTGGACTCAGGATTTCTGATAAGTATGGGTAAGGATTTGAGACCCTAATCTCAATAGCTCGCAAGCATGAATGCTATTTTACAGGTTGGTGAATCTCTTAGTATCTGCAACTGATAATGTATTAAGGACTTCTGCACTTATATTTGAATAAACCCGTATTGGTCAAATTGGACCTTATAAGGACTTGCTGATCACAAACTTAGTGATTTGTAGCTTGGTCAATGCTTTGAATTTATCTATAACCATATTTTATTCACCTTTTGGTTCTACAAAAATCCAGGTCCTCGGAATTTAAAATGAGTCCAGAAGTATGCCCCTGATTTATTTGTTCAAATGCATTCTTTGTAATTTATTTGTCATTGATTATTTATGAGTTTGTCCATTCTATGAATTTTACCTTAACTTTATCAATCAGTAGCGAACTTGGATTTTTGATATGAGAAGTTACTACTGTCATTTTAATTTATCTTATTTATATTTTTCAACAGCATGCTTGGATCCAGAAGATTGGAAGTCATTTAAATTGGCGAAGCGCACACAATTAAGCCACAATGTGGCCAGTTTCCGATTCGCACTCCCAACTCCGACATCTGTGTTGGGACTTCCGATCGGACAGCACATCAGCTGCCAGTAATATACCTTGTTTTGTGTCCCTTTATTCTTGTTTTGTTGGCAACATGGTGTTATGGAATCCACTGAAATAATGCAATTATGATGGCTGACTACTTCATATGTTTTTTGTCCACCATTTGCATATCAGAGGAAAGGATGCAGAAGGTCAGGAAGTTATCAAACCCTATACTCCTACTACCCTGGACTCTGATGTTGGCTACTTTGAGCTGGTGATTAAGGTGAGGGATTACATAATGAAACAGTGTTTTACATGTGGAAAGAATGTTCTGTAAGAATGCTTATATTAATGCAGAGTGATGACAATGTAGATGTATCCACTGGGGAGAATGTCTCATTATTTTCGTGAGTTACAGGAGGGTGAATACATGGCTGTAAAAGGCCCTAAGGTGCATATCTGTCCCTGTTATCCTCCCATTTTTACTGTGCTCTCTCTGCCTGGTGAAACTTTTATGTTTATCTGGTTTTCATACTTCTGCAATTTTATGTTCATCTTTCTTTTTTAGATCTTTTTGTTGCTTTGACAAGTAGAAGTCAACCTTACAATAAGCATTTCCAAAAATATTCTAAAGTAATTATTTTATTTTATTTGAAAATATGTTTTCTAAATAGCACCTCCTAAATCATTTATGGATGTTTTCAGGGACGGTTTAAGTACCAGCCAAATCAAGTAAGGGCATTTGGAATGCTTGCTGGAGGCTCTGGTATCACTCCAATGTTTCAGGTATTTATAATCTGATTCCTGCAAAGCAAAAAAATGCAGCAACTCCATTTTCTAGGAATCTAAAATTCTGAATCAACAACTGGCCATCAATAAAACTAGAACCTTAATCTAATGTTGTTGATAACAAGCAATGTGCCTTGATCACTGTAAAAGAGTTTCTTATGAAGATTAATATGATATTTGCAAATAAAAGTATTCTGATTTGTTGATCCTTTCAATAATCAGTCATAATCTTTTAGTATTATCACTAACAGAGTCATGCAATTATAGGTAACGAGAGCCATACTGGAAAACCCAAATGACAATACCAAAATATACCTCATTTATGGGAATGTTACTTATGAGGATATTCTTCTTAAGGTAAGATATACCTTATTGTTCTTCCCGCCTTTTCATTTATTATTGCCATTGTAGAACCAAACCAATCTTTCTTGTTCTATTGATTGGTCCTTCACAGAATGTGATCTAAAAAAGATCATCAATATGATTGTTGTCCAATTTGTTTAATTAGTTATTTGAACCTGATTGATGCATATCTGTGGGTTCTATTCAAGATGGTAGAAGCATATAGGCTTTTTTGTTTAGTCCTGAAATAAAGAGCTCCTTCGAATATTGGATTTCACCATAACAGGATAAGCTTGATAGCCTTGAGAAGAATTACCCTGGCCGATTCAAAGTTTTCCATGTTCTTAACCAGGTAATAGACCTGTTTCATCTTCTTATTGATCAGTTGTATTTGTTTTCCAACCAACAATTATTTTGTATATCTTACCTGTTGAATGTAAACTATTGCAGCCACCTGAAGGATGGACAGATGGGCTTGGTTTTATAACCAAGGAGATGATCCAAGCTCATTGTCCTGCACCTGCCTCTGACATCCAGGTAATTTAATAGTGCATGATGAGTTCATCGACTTTGTGGATTTATGCTATAGGTTTTGTGTATAGGAATAGTTTTTGAGAATACTTTAGTCTTTTCTGCTGCAGATTTTGAGATGTGGTCCACCACCAATGAATAAAGCAATGGCAAGTCATCTGGATGCGCTTGGGTACACTAAAGAAATGCAGTTCCAATTTTAAGTTTTATAGATTTAGATGACATGAAATTTTGCATGCTTTAATGTTCTGAAAGCTTTCATTTAGGACTGGTTTAATTGTTACAGTAGAGTATACAATTCTATACTGTTATAATTTCCATCATGAGGCAATGGAAGTATGGAATTTCAGTCTTGTGAACTTAATTTGAAGTGTGACATTTTGAGGCGATCAATGAATCAAAATAGTTCATAATTTTGATTCTCATTGACTGGTGATAACATGTCAAGTGTAATCATCAGATCAGTTACAAACTCAAGTTTTCAATAAAATGTGTTTTCTGAATCTCTTAAGTTTACCGAGATCTGCAATAATAGTAGTCATATGTAGTCAAAGCAATGGGAATTCATTCCTTTCGAATAGAACACTCTTTTCCAGATATCTTATTTGATCACTAAAATGTTAGTGATTGTTGCATCTCCTCCTGCAAACTATCTTTTAATTTGCAGAAAAGCAGAGTTAATCCAATGCAATTCATCATTTATTATTAATAAACCATTTCATGAAGTAAAACATGAAATACTTAACTGAGTAGAGTACTAATTCATTATAACATGCAGATTATTACATATCAATCTATTGAAGGATAATTGTAGAACATGAATCATGGTATAGAATGAGAGAGAATTGATTCAAGCATTCTTATGATCTTCTTTAATCACCCATACAATTACGTTCCTTAAAACAACTTTAATGCTTTTTGTATATATGAAATTGCTTTTTGAACTTCATTGGCTGTGCCTCGACAAAAAATGACTAATGAAACATGGGCAAGTTACCTGCGTATCTTTGTTTGTCAGCTGTTTAAAGAGATACTTCTTATTTAATTAGGAAATACATCAAACAACCATAAACTGAGAAGGTTGATCTCCAACTCATTGATGGAGGCAAATTAAACATTGATTGAATGATATTTAACAAAAGCATAAAACTAGTCAAGCTATATTTGCATGAGGTGCCAAAGATCTTCATTGGGAGAAGCATTTCAAAAGAAACTAAGAATCAGGTTCAAACAACGAAGCCTCACAGCAAGAATGTCATCCCCAAGGATGGGGGGGGGGGCATTGCCTATGTAGGGACCAGTTTTCTTTTCAGCCAATTTTTTAATTCGAAGAGTTTAAAATAATTATCTAAATTGTATGAAAATTTTGCATAGTGCAAGTGAAACAAAAATGTATTTCATTGGCTGATTGCATCTATATTAAATTGACAAGCTATTGAGAAGTATACTTAGGACTTGTCTTTCACAAACTGTCCTTGTTATACTGCTTTACAGATTGACGAGTCTCTAAATGCCTGAGGCAATGGAGGCTTAATTGTACAAGCCATATACTCAATGATGAAAAATTAGTATTTTGTCTAAGCACATGCTGTTTGCAGATTGTAGCGTTTGAGATCTTGCTAGTGTTACACCGGTACGGGGGTACGGGGGGGCTGGGGGATGCCGGGACGAGTTTCGGGTATGCGAAAAAAAAGGGCCTCAATTTCGGTACGGCGGGGGTACGGCGGCGGGGGGACGAGGGGGGGGGGAGGGG
>MU224357.1:685054-697782 GCA_018584345.1 Thuja plicata | reverse complement strand
TAAAAAGTTAAAAACCCTACCTTTTGCTTGATGAATCTTGCTCCTCTTGCTCCTCTTGATCTTGCAATCACTTGCAAAATCACTCTCCAATCACTCTTTCAACTCTTTTTCACTCCTTCCTCTCAGCGGTTGCAAAAATGAAAATTATGAATGAGAATGTCAAATGAAGTATATGGGCCTTATGAAGGCTTAGAGGGCCTTATATGGGACCCACATCCTTTTAGGGTTCCATAAGAACCAATTAGAAAACCAAATTTTATTTAAAAACTTAAAAAAAATGCACTTTTTCATGTCTGCCGCCGGCTGCACCCCGTCAAGTACCGAAGTACTGGTACCGAAGTACCGAAGTACTGTACCGGTACCGAAGTACCGGACGGGTGCGGCGGGGAAATGGCGAAGCTCGGGCGGCGGTGGGGGTACTCTGGTACGCGGAGTACCCGTCCCAGGGACGTCCCGGTACCCGGTACTCCGGGGTTTTGGGCCGGGTACGCGTCCCCGGGTTTCACTGGATCTTGTAGATTAGTGATAAGTATGCAACGAGGGGACAAAAGTCTCTCCATTTGAACCAAGGCTCAACTCCTCCTGAGAAAGGGATGTCTAGCTTATTTATATCTCTCAAGTATCCAAAACGAACCATTAAAACATTTCAGTAATTAGGTCTAGCAGGCTGAATTCCGTGCCAATGTCAAGAGCATTGTTAAAGAATGAATGGGGTTTATAACTTTAAATCCCCCTTTTTTTGGTTGAACCTATCTGTAAAATCTACAGAAGGTAAACCACATAAGAAATATCAACAAAGTGCAGAGGTCAAGGTGCGTCATAAGGGGCCTGATTGCTAACAAATATAAAGAGCAATGCATTCTTTGATAATAGGAGCATTACAGCCCGCTTCCAGCTTGATAGCAACGTCTTGCCATTCTGGGTCCACACCCCTAATGTATTGAAAATTTGTTTGAATGAGTTTATCTTCATCTTTGATCTTCAGACAACAATTGGATCTTCAGGCGTGATGGCTTCGATCTTCGTTACTCTTATAGTGTTGCAGTTTGTTTCTAGGTGCCTTTCACTCACTGGCCAGGTTAGATAATATTATCTAACATATTATCAATCTTATAGATTCCCTTTCACGAATATTCATTATGCACACTCCCTCAACAATTCCCCCTTTATTTATACCATCCTCAGACTTGCAAAATCTTTCAAGGTCGGCTAGCATCTTAACTGAACATACTTTGAATTAGGTCGGCAATTTAACATTCCCGTGGTGGAAAGGAATAAAAAGTGGACCACATCACATCTTGACTAGGATCAAAAGATACAACATACACATTACTTTTCAATTAACATTCACCAGAGCTTTTTATGTGAAAGTATAAATACTTGAGGTTAGCCAAACCTAGAGTAAACACCATTGGACTTTAAACACATGCCTCTGAAACACAAAAACTCGCACCATCTGAACTGAACGAAGATAAGAAAACATTACAAGCACAATTCCAAATCCACAACACCAGAAACCATCAAGAGGAGAAATGCAGAGTGACGAGAGCCATTTATGTCCTACTTTATGTCATATTATAACCTATTTCATGCATGTTCATACCCATTCCAACGTTCCATTTCCGTTCTATATCATATGATTTTTTTCGCCTTTATGTTGCATATGGTGACATACATATAAGAGGTATATAATATAGTTTTGAGCTTAAATTATGAAAATTAAATATTGATTGTCTTTATTAATACGCATTGTTGTTTCAAGCCTTGGAAAATATTTTACAGCATGTTGAAGAAAGGAGGAGAACGCAGACTTCCCACAAACTTCATGTCACCTTCTTCACTACTGTAGTTTCCAGTTTCCATGGTTGAACGCATGCTTTCTATTGACTGTCAAGGAGGTCTTTATGCTGCATTTCTTGCCTGCATACTCTAGCCACACGGATGCACTTCATGTGCTTTTCATGTTCCACATTTATAACTTATGCAACCTTATATTTTGTATATGTTCAACAAGTAGACACTTCAGCACATATACATTTTTACCAACTGTTTTGTTAAAGCCACATCAGATAAGATTTGTAGGAGCTAACTAAGGAAAAGGATCCGTGAGAATAATCAATAATAAATACTTATTTGTTATTAGTTTAGAGGAAACTAAAATTCTGTCGTTTCCTATTTCTTAGTTGTCTTTGTAACAAAGACATTTTCTAATATGTGGCTTGCAAACATGAATTTGCGTTAGCCTATAATCTCCAATATCTATTTTGGGCTATGTAGATATCATTTGTTAGAGACTCGGCCACTATATATATGGTCTGTAATATTAGTTTAAGAGGCAGACTTTGTAATAGATTTTGATAAATAAAACAATGTTTCTTCTGAGCACAATAGTGTAGAAAGATTTCGTTCCATCCCTGTGTGAACCATGGAGCAAAGGCCCACTCTGGTGAAGCACGGTAACGGTAACATTTATTTATTTCTGTTATGTTTTCTATTAATATGTTTATGCTATGTTTTAAAAGTAGTGTTTTCATTCAGAGTGTTTGATTTTAGTATTATTAATTTGACGTTCTTTTGTTTCTACTGTTAAACTGTTGTTTTCATTGAAAATGTTGTGAAGTGATGTTATCACTATCATTCTTGATTGTTGCTGCCATAGATTATTGTCATACTATCACCAGGAAGTAACAGTTCCTGTCAGCAGAGCTTTTTTTTTTTGGCGAAAGTGGTAAATGTAATGAGCTTGTCTAGCTCTTTCTCAAATTCCCCAACGATTTCAATATTTTTGCCAAATTGAAGGAAAAAGTTTGCTTTGAATTCAAGTTTTAATAATCATCTCTTAATCATAATTGAAGGAAAGAACGTTTGTGTTTGAAATCAAGTATAAATATTTATATCTTAATCATATGCATTAAATCAAACATTTAACATGCTATGAATCCACTCCTCAGAAATGACGTTTATTATTTGCAGTCAAAGGAAAAAATGCAATACATTAAAGGAACCTTTTATTTATTGTCTGGCATCCCACATCGACTGAATATTGCAGATGCTCACACTCACACTTTCCCACGTGCCAAGTCTGGACTCCACAGCCAACCGAAAGAAGTTGATTCCCCGCGACTGGCAGTTCTCACGCGATACCAATGATAGGAGATCGCGTATAAAGTAAATGGCCCACGCTGTGGTTAAGAGGGCCGCTGTTTTCCAACCCAGCTATGCCGTCACCCAGCAAACCAATCTCTGCCGTTTGAACCCGCCTCGCAGCAGCCTGTATTCTGCTCGCAACCAATCTGCAAAGCCCACGGGGTGCAAATTGACCTCCAGCAAAGTGGTTCAATTCACAGCCAAGAACTATTCAATCACGCTCCGAATGGATTTCACCATTTCATACAATTAACTTGACCTCTTCAGCAAGTCCAGTTCAAGAGGATTCGAATCCAGAAATTCAGTTCTTCCTCGAAGTCACATTATAAACAGTAAGAAATATATAACCAATTACTATACCTCAGGAGTAATTGCTTCACAATCTTCAAAATATCTACAATACTTCAGTTGTAGATGTCAAACCCTTATACTTCAGCAAGGGCACCAGAACCAAGAACTCAGAAACAGAGTCACCAGACAAAATAAGTTGTATCAAATAATTGGATGCCAATCCCAATGAAATGGGCTCATATTTATAATCCATCCGTGGCCACAGTTTCCCAAAAAGAGCTTCGGTTCACAACTCTTTTAAATAACAACTTCTAACTTATTATAATAATGTGGCTTTATTATTAATTAATATTATATAAATATTAATTAATAACTATTAATTAATAAATATAAACTTATGCAATAAATCCCGCATCCACTGTTGATCAGGCCAAACTAACATAGCCATCCACTGCACTGCCAAAAATAGACTTACTAAAAATAGTAAGTCCCTAACCAAGGAAATTTGCACAGTGCACACTGAATACTGGTCTGAAGCACTGACCACTGTCCATATCGCCCTGCTAGGAATAAAAACTGACCAATTGACTTACTAAAAATTGTAAGTCCACACTTATTAAAAATAGCAAGTCTGCCAACTGGGACCCTCAAAACCAGGCATCAACTCACGAGGGTCGCGATGATAAGCTGACCAAGCCCTGGAAATACCTGCTAAAAATGGGGTCATCACAATCCATCCTCCCCAAGATTGCTTGTCCCCAAGCAATCCCTAAGCAAAATGTATATCACAGTGTACCTGGATCCCAAGGGTGAAACTGTGTAATATCACTCTTGCGCACAACTGGCCCATGTAGCATCAACACTCAAATAACTGATATCAAGGACATCATCCGAAGACTAACTGTAGGTGCCAATGGAAGAAACAACTCAGCCCAACTCAAACACCAACTCTGCCCATACCTGAGTCCCTACCACCGAAACCAACCTCTGATAAATTGTCTTGGGTGCATCGGTACTGCAAGTGGTCCAACTTGCAACTGCTAATTCCATCTGCGAAGGATGGTACTAACCCATCCCACAACGGATGGTATGAAACTGGAGCCCACCCACATCGATGTAAAACCAAATCCTTTGCCTGTGGGTCAACAAAACATGATGAGCACACTTCACGAAAATGCCGATAAAAAACCCCAATCTCTATCAATGGCTCATCACTACCAAGCTGGGAATCAGGAGATGGCTCCAATCTCTGACTCCGCATAACTGCAAGCTGGGTAGGATCCTGGGCAACCCTCTTAGCAAACCCAACCATAAAATCTCTATTGGGAAGCATTGTAGCCAAGGTCTCTACAATACTCCCCACTAAGCGTCGTATAGCGCAAAAGCCTCGAATGAGAGTACCCTCAAATACTTGGTACGAACTCCCCTGCAAGTTTGCACTCTCAAGAAGATACTCCATGAATTTCTCGGTGCAATAAAAATTATACGTGGAAGTGTCAACCTGCTCCCCCGCAACCCACAACTGATCCTCCTGTAAATGTGGCACTGCCAACTGCCTACTGCTACCAGTTGTATGAAATGTGGAAATAGATTTGCTTCCCTTAGAGGAAGCAAATCACCATGAGAGTTCGTCTCCACTGATGCTCTCACCTCCTCTATATGTGTTGCGCCCAAATCCTAGACGGATGTGTCTGCCACATCATCACGTCCCTCATCCCCAACCGTAGAAGCCAACTCACCACCAACCACCTCAATGTGCAATTGAACTGGGTCTAGGGTTGGTGTGGACCGAACATGCTCCAACTCTACGATCACCTCCTCCAATCGTGACTGTGACTCTTGTAAAGCCAACTGGGTACACTGTAGTGAGTCCACAATCACCTCAAGCTCCTGGGTAAGCTCAACCACCTCCTCCTCTTTCCCTAACAATGTCTCATAACAGGTACTGCCCCACTCTAGAAGGTAATCCCTGTCAGCAACTAACTGTGTAATTATGCTTCAAGACCCTGACAGTCTCTCGAAGTGCATGAACCTCTGCTAGGGAAATACTACTATCACCGTGCTCATCTAACATAGGAGCACCCCAACCAAATGTGGCTAACATCTGACGAATCACATCAAAATGCTCAACAACTGAAGAGATGTCTTTGTCACTCACCTTTAGCTGACAAGACACATGATGCCTCTGTAAGCCCTGCCTCCTATGCAAGCTCTCCATCCCACTGAATACACTATGACAGTAAACTAACCCAGAACTACTCACCCCATGTGTGCTACTGTCCTCACACACATCTGCAACTGCGATACAACTCATCGATACCACAACCAACACCTCAGAAGAAGTGGAAACACTAGTAGTATCGCCAATAACAGAGTCCCTGTGAATCCTGATCCTGGGACCCATCCAAGAGCACCTCAGAGTCATTGCCCAATATCTGATAAGGAATGACATCCCCCATGCAACCTATATCATCATCTAACAAATCATCTGAAGTGTTCATACTCACTGCATCTACATCCCCTAATCGATGCTCAACTGCTATCTCCTAACTCTATACATCTGAATCAATAACAGGATGTGAATCAACAACTCCCGAAATGAGCTGACATCTGGCGACTCAGCTGTAACACCCTAATCATCAATACCAAGCTCCATGCTCTCACCTATCCCACCTGAGTGGGGTGCTGCCTCTCGCTCCGGAGCTACACTACAACAACTGACATATAAATCTTCGATAACAATTCCCTCCTTGAGAGAATCTGGACCATCAGAGGCAACTACTGTATCAACTGTCTCTACCCCAACTGCAACAACTACTCGGAAAGCCTCAACCTGTTAAAGCTCAGTACTACAGTCTACCACTGGTACGAACACGTCCACCTGTCTATGCATGGAGTGTCTATCATCAGATCCATGAGTAGGTGTCGTACTATATACCGGTGGATCTATATCTCGGACACCTGTCGGGGAAAACTCAAGCCTCCTACCCCGCGATCTCGATGCCGGCCTACTGAAGGCAGAAACTATGTACCTCGCTGCCCTATCTAATTTCTCTGGAACTGACAATCTTGCCGCCATCCTCTATCGATGAAGCCTAAGTCTCTCCATTAATGTATTTATTTTGTCACTATTTCCCGCACTACTGTGCAGACTCTCGGAGCTAAGCCGCCTGTATCTATCCATAGAAAAAAAATGCAAGAGTGCTTATCACTCTAAATATAATAGCAAATCTGTATTAATAAATATTTTCCTACCCCACAATATGATAGGAAACCGCTTTGATACCACTGTAATGAGCCTGTCTAGCTCTTTCTCAAATTCCCCAACGATTTCAATATTTTTGCCAAATTGAAGGAAAACGTTTGCTTTGAATTCAAGTTTTAATGATCATCTCTTAATCATAATTGAAGGAAAGAACATTTGTGTTTGAAATCAAGTATAAATGTTTATATTTTAATCATATGCATTAAATCAAACATTTAACATGCTATGAATCCACTCCTCAGAAATGACGTTTATTATTTGCAGTCAAAGGAAAAAATGCAATACATTAAAGGAACCTATTATTTATTGTCTGGCATCCCACGTCGACTGAATATTGTAGATGCTCACACTCAAACTTTCCCACGTGCCAAGTCTGGACTCCACAACCAACCAAAAGGAGTTGATTTCCCGTGATTTGCAGTTCTCACGCAATACCAATGATAGGAGATTGCACATAAAGTAAATGGCCCACGCTATGGTTAAGAGGGCCACCTTTTTCCAACGCAGCTATGCCGTCACCCAACAAACCAATCTCTGTCGTTAGAACCCACCTCGCAGCAGCCTGTATTCTACTCGCAACCAATCTGCAAAGCCCATGGGGTGCAAATCGACCTCCAGCAAAGTGGTTCGATTCACAGCCAAGAAGTATTCAATCACGCTCCGAATGATTTTCACCATTTCATACAATTAACTCGACCTCTTCAGCAGGTCCCGGTTCAAGAGGATTCGAATCCAGAAATTCAGTTCTTCCTCCAAGTCACATTATAAACAGTAAGGAATATATAACCAATTACTATACCTCAACAGTAATTGCTTCACAATCTTCAGAATATCTACAATACTTCAGCTGTAGATGTCACCCTTATACTTCAGCAAGAGCACTAAAACCAAGAACTCATAGACAATGTCACTAGACAAAATAAGTTTTATTAAATAATCAGATGCCAATCCCAATGAAATGGGCTCATATTTATAATCCATCCTTGGCCACAGTTTCCCAAAAGGATCTTCAGTTCACAGCTCTTTTAAATAACAACTGCTAACTTATTATAATAATAAAGTATTATTATAATAATGTGGTTTTATTATTAATTAATATTATATAAATATTAATTAATAACTATTAATTAATAAATATGAACTTATGCGATAAATCCCGCATCCACTGCTGATTAGGCCAAACTGACATAGCCATCCACTACACTGCCAAAAATAGACTTACTATAAATAGTAAGTCCCCAGCCAAGGAAACTGCACACTGAATACTGGTCTGAAGCACTGACCACTGTCCATATCGCCCTGCCAGGAATAGAAATTGACCAATTGACTTACTACAAATAGTAAGTCCAGACTTACTAAAAATAGCAAGTTTGCCAACTGGGACCCTCAAAACTAGGCATCGACTCACGAGGGTCGCGATGATGAGTTGACCAAGCCCCGTCAATACTTGCTAAAAATGGGGTCATCACAGTAAACCACTGTATTATATTAATAATAACTGGTTGAAGGGCTTCTGGAGGAAAGAACCGGGAAGAAAACCTCCATTCCTTGCCCAATTATACAATGTTTGAATATAAACCCTATAAACTACTAGCCCAATGCTAGCAAGTGGCCCATTTGCAAAATATTATTTACACATTACCAAACCCCCCCACCCCCCCCGAAAAAAATAAAAAAAAAATAAAAAAATAAAAAAATTGGCTCTTTAAATTTGCCAAATTACAATACAAAATCCATGCTAACTATCCTTAATTATAATGCATAGATTTTAATGACTTCACATTACAATAATAAACAAGCCAAATCAATGTTGAGCATACCAAAAAATGGAAGGAAATCATGCATCTACAAAAGGTCAGCATCCCAGAATTGATGAAACCAAAAACTGAACATCTCAGTAATCACATAACAAGCTCCATAAAATTATCACAATGCAGAAAAAGTTAATCCCAAACAATGCTCGAGCATACCGAAAGTGATGTAGGAGATCATATAGGGGCACAAGCTCGACAACCAAGCAATAACATGTTCAGATATCATTGGAAGGGACCCCGACCACAAGACATCAACCAACCCTTTTCTTTCCATCGATGGTGATAAAAGTGCCTTTAATCTTGCAACATTACTCAATTGTTTAGGAAGAGGTTGATTTCCATGCTTTGGCCCAATCCTCCATTGATGTACCAACCTCACTGAAGAGGGAATCAAAAATTTTGAACTTCTCCTTCATTTGTTTACCAATTTCTAGAAAGCAATCTTCAATAGTAAGTGCAGACTGAGGCAAACGAAGTGCCTGGATAAGAGAAGATTTCTCGCTCCAAACCTAGCAAGACTTGGTTTTTCTATCATCGGGCTACATGATCTATGTGGGTGCATCATAATCAGGCAAATTCATCCACAACCCACATGATATGGCACATGCTACATCGTGTCTGAGACTAAAAGGTTAACCCCTTACACAATCAGATAGCAGAGTTATTTTGATTTGTTTTAGGTTTATTTTCAGAGCTGCATCTCATCCCACCTCAACTTGCTACCTACAAACCTTGTGCAAATAGCCATGACACCTTTTGCAAGATTACGATCCTAGGACTGACACTCAGACTAAGCTGAATCCAATTTATTCCTTACCCCAATTTTGGCCTATCACAGAGCATGCATTTCTCACAAGAAACTCTACCAAACACTATTATGCATTGGTGAACACCAATTCTTTTGAATTGTGATCCGAAGCACAAAAGCCCAAGCCAAATACCTCTAAACACTACTTAACAACATATTCAATCCGCATGAATACATTTGCAATATAGAAGAAATGTGAAGCATAACTCTCAGCACCCTTGAACAGAAAACTCAAGAACATATGCAACAACCAATCACTAATGACAATAGACATGTTGACATCAATGACAACATCATTAACTCATCCATCTTCTCATTCTACTCAAAACTACAAAAATCTCCCCTTTTATCATTGATGGCAACACATCAACAATAACTCTCTCAAGCCTAATTTTCTCCCAACAACAACTCTCACGCCTAATTCTCCCCCCTTTGACATCAATGGAAAAGGCTAGACTCAAAGATATTCGCTCAAACCTGCAACAAAAGATGTATAATGATAATTATCTAAAATTTAAAATACCACATTGCTATAAATATTCTAAGACTAATCCTAAAAGAACTTGCTTTCAAAATGGGTTGTAATCTAAGATGGTAGGGATGTGTTGTTAAATAGGAGACCAAATTTGTTTGGAAAATGTAAAACACCAAAAAAATTGTTTGAATTTTTCAAACATTATAGCAAAGAGAGGATTATTTGAGAAAATCCAATCATTGCCCCAATAAGAAGTTTGAAAGGTAACAATAACTTATTGTAGCCTAGAGAGGATGATTTAAGAAAATTGAATCATTGTCCCAATAAGAAGTTTGAAATGTAACAATTTTCAAGCAGTGTCCTAGGTCTGAACATTCACTTTAGGTCTTCAATGAGCGAAACTAAGCATGAGTTGGTGGTTGTTAAACCTATATTTCTCTTATTTTTGAGGTGTTCATTAATATGGAGTTTAGAGAGCAATATTCAATAGATGGCCTTGAGAGAGAACTAGGTTATATTAAATTGTTCGACCATTTTCAATCCTTGTACAAATTGCACAATATGAGTGACCATTTTGGTATAAAGCTCTTGATTCCCAAGGGTAGTGATATCTTCCATAGTAGGCCAAACATATTTGTAGATCTTGAGTAATCCACTGAACAATCAACCAAATCCCTTGGTTTATAGGATTTTTAATCCCTAGATCACATTTATCCTAGGGATCAATACAATACAAAAAAGTAGAGATAGGTCTATCCCATAGAAATTGTAGTGTGGTAAATTGTATCTTCATACAATTTAAAACTCATTTGGGACACACCTTGGTGGTTTTTCCCAATGTCCTTGATACATGATTGATTGTGCTCATTCCATGACCGAATCTGGAAGCATAGCACAATCCCAGGCTTACTAACCAAATTTCAAACCAAAAAGCTAAGACTATGGTGTTAGGCACCATAGACCACATGGACTATGACACTAGGCACCATAGACAACCTGGAGAACGATGTTAGGTGTAATAGTCCAATGGTTTAGGTTTGTGCCATGTTTATAATTAGAGTTGTGTTTATAGTTTGGATTATGATCTTGTTTAGGATTGGGATTCTGGTTCAGGTTACAGTCAAAAGTTGGGGTTGGGGTAAAGGTTAGGACAAGGATAAGAGTTCAGGGTTAGGATTATGGTTAGAGTTAGGGTTTACATCATGGTTAGTATTATGGTAAGGGTTAATGTTTTGATTTGGGTTACGGTTAAGGATTAGGGTTAGGGTTAAGGGTACGGTAAGGGTTTACATCATTGTTAGTATTATGGTTAGGGTTATAATTTTGATTAGGGTTTGGATTTAGGGTTACAATTAGGATTAGGATTTATGGTTTAGGATTAGGGGTTAGGGTACATGAGGATTATGTTGTCATGCCCAAAATGAAATTAAAAAACACAACTTTTTTTTTGTAAAGCATATATAAAAAGGTGAAGGATGATGCAAAGCAGTTAATTGATATTTATTAAATGTGCATTCGAACTAACATAGTAAGATACGTTTTAGGTTGAGAGGTTAAGTGTATTCATTGAAATTAGGGTTAAGGGGAATCATGACGTGAGTCAACGTCCCTTAACCCATGAGTTTACAAAGTTTCCAGTTTAACATGTTGGTCCTCCTAAATCAGTTCTAAAAAAATGCATTAATAGGGTTTGAAGGTGAACAATTATTTAATAATTTATTTTAATAAGGTTTTGAGTTTTACCCTAGACAATTTGATTTATTTAATGTTCAAAATTTTGCATAAATGTTACTCTAATTTATTAACAGAGTCTTATAAAATAATTAATTCTAACCTAGTTACATAAACTCCCTAAACCATTTAACCAAAATCTCTTAGAAGTTATAGATAAACTTTTAAGTACCTTATTCGATATTTAATTGGAATCTTTAATTAAACTTCTTTTCACAATAACCTTAAATCAAAATACATTTAAATGTTCTTAGTTAGTCACAATAGATGTTATTTTGTTAATCATTAGTGTATAGTCAATTTAATTAAAAGTATTGCACTACTTGCGGATATAAATTAAGTTAATTCAATGGTCCATTATATACTTTCATTAAAGTTTCCGCTCAATATATCAAGTATAATAATACTAATTTAATCATAAAGTTTAATTTTTAATAATATAGTTAAACTTTAACTCAAATAATTAAATTGCTCTACAAACAACTCTAGGTTATGTGAAGCCTCACCCCGACCAATCACAGCCTTACTGCTCGATCACACTTTGATACTTTATGTTTTGATACATTGATACACTTTTTGATTATCCTGACAGAGACTCGAGATACTATGTTATGATGATAATTATATTGTGTGGATTACATTTTGATATGGAGTAAACCTAGATCACCATTATGGCCCTCCAAAATGCCTACCTTTCAAAAGTGGCAAAAATGAAGATGGCCACATGCATTGACTGTCCCACACTCCTTACTAACATCACAATTAAGAGGGGAGACAAGAGGTAAGGAAAAAGGACTAGAAGGCATGTCTCATTAATTGCTAAATCTTGAGTACACTGTAGGGGCCTTTTTAGAGGATTTGGAGAAACTTAGTGGGTGTTCACTCACTCTCCAATTTTGGAGACAATTAAGTTTGGAGGAAGAAAAGGAAAAAGGATAAGGGCTCTTCTCAACCACACTATTGCCATTTTTCTTGGCCCAAGGTTGGTGGATTTCTTGTCATGGAGGAATGCTCTTGCACTTAAGCTTGCATGTTAATGTTTGAATGAATATGTAGATCTTGTTTGTTTTATATATGTAATCTTGTGAAGTGTTGTTGTATGTAGATGTTGATGTTATGTGTTGGTTTGGGAAGCATTTGAATTTTGTTTCATCTTTTGCTCTTTTGGATTTGGGAGTATTGTTCATGGGAGTTTAA
>MU224357.1:668162-678169 GCA_018584345.1 Thuja plicata | reverse complement strand
CATATATTATCCCCCCACTTTACCTTCCCATGCAAAATTTTAGGGGACATGATGTTAATTTTCTTACCAAGTTTTAACCTTCCCCATTGGATGCATATTGGTTCTGACATGGGGATACTTGTACATCTCTAGGAATAAGTGTTATGACATAGTCAGCAAAGGAGGATTTAATATGAGTCTTATCCCATCCTTGGACATTTCACATACTCCCCACATACTTGTTTTTACTGCTATACACTTCCCCCATGCGAAATTCAAACTCTATGTTGACTTCACCTTAAGTACTTGCTGTGGTCCCCACCATTTCTTTACCATGCGTAAGTTTTGAAAAAACCTCCCTTCCCTATGCAATTCGCACCTTGGAAGAAGGGATTTGGGTATTCATTCTCTCCCCACCCACTTGGGAGATGAGGTGACCTTTTTATAGGTTGCTAATTAGTCATGTAGGGTAGGTGATAGGTGATAGGATGCTAGTTGATAGGTAGGTTTAAGTATAGTTGTTATAGGTAGTTTAATTATCATTAACAGATTTAATAACATAATTAATTTAGTTTAGTATTACACATTTTATTTAAATGATATTATATTCTCTCCATTGTGGACATTATTAAAAAGGATTTTTATATGTAAATAGATTAAGTTGTGAATAGATTTAATTTTGCATTTATGTTATTTAAATTAAGTGACCCCACCTAATAGATGTATTTTCATTTAAATTGTGTTATTTAATTACTAGTTTGGAAACCTTAGTCTATGTGTGAAATATATATAGAGTTGCTAATATGTTATATATTTAATTTCTTATTGATTATTAAAATCATGTAATGTCATTTAGATAAAGTTCATTTAATTGTGTCATAAATTAATTGTTTGTTAAACATAGTTTTTATGAAAGATGTATAGACAGATGTTAATTTAGTTTTTAATATGATAAATTGAGTTATGTAGGTCATGTTTTAAAAGGGATTAGAGGTCAATTCAAAGTTTCTATCTGAGATTAATTTAATATTCTATTAAGGAATTTAAAGACTATAATTGTATGGAAAATTGTAAGGGAGTGCTTAATTGTTGTTAGATGGATAAGGATTAGATTAGGTTTTGATTATTGAATTTTAACTAGGGTTAAACCAACCTGACCCAGGTGTTCACATAATCCGTATGACTAGTTGATATTCTAATTTTCATATGACGGTGATGTACCCCTAATTCAACTTATGCATATACCTTGCGATTCGAATACTACCCTTACCGTGATAACACATTACCTCAAATACATCCCTGTTAGTGGTTTGCACTTGCGTATTTAAAAAATAAATTTGTATGTGTATTTTGCCCTAGTTTTGGGCATGAAATTTTGGTATCAAAGCAAGGTTTCGACACTAGGAACCTAACCCATTACGTTTCAACTCATTCAAAACTTAAATCATTGTGTAGGATGCCTGCGGTCACCAGAAATAACCGACGGGGTAGAGGGCGTAGAGCTCCCCATGCAGGGGCGGGACAGGAGGATCCACCACCTCCACCACCACCGAACCCCGACCAGGATATTTTGGATGTTCTCTAGAATCTGATTGGGGTAATTCAACAGAGACTACCACCCATAGTTCAGCAGGAGATCCTGGAAAGGGAAGCACATGTTTCAGAAAATGATAGAGCAGTTAGCAGAGAGAGAAGTAGGAGTCCCCCCTCAGGTCTGTTGAGGGTCATGATGATCAGGAGGGTGAGTCAGTTCATCAGGTTGTACTACCATGCGAGCATGAGATACGTGCTAGGGAGAGACCCCCTAGAGATGTTGGAGATGAGATCCGAGAGTTATTACGACTCCAGCCACCCCTATTTTTGGGATCCTCAGATGGGTCAGTAGCAAAGGCTTGGTTACAGAGTTTACAGCGATGTTTTGGATTGCACCCTTATGGGAGTAATCTAAAGGCACAACTTTCAGTCCATCTCCTACGGGAGAAGGCTTCCACTTGGTGGGAGCAGGAGGTGTCCATAGGTGGATTGAGTATTTACACGCTCACTTGGGAGACTTTTGTGGCCCATTTTCAAGAGAGGTATCTCTCCGAGCATTTCAGACAAAGAAAGATAGAGGAGTTTCATGATCTCCAGCAGAGAGGCCTCACAGTGGTCCAGTATGAGAGTCGGTTTCTTGAGCTCCTTCCATATGTTGATTACATGAAGGACGAGAAACTGCGTATTCATCATTTTATTAAGGGACTTAATATGTCTCTTCAGAGCACAGTACGCCTAGCATTCCCCACCACTTTCAGAGGGGCAGTTGAGATGACACTTGTAGCCGAGGATATCCGCACTAGACAGGAATCCTGAGATCGGTCCCAACACCGAAAACCCTCTTCCCAGCAGTCAGGACAACAGAGACCCCCTTGGAAAGGGAAACAAAATCATTCAGCAGGATCCTTTAAGGGTCAACAATCTCAGTAGCAGAGATCTCAGCAGGATTCTAGACAGAGGCATTCACAGGGTTTTCAGGGCTTTAAGCCGAAACAGTGGGATTCTCAGGGTCCCAGATAGGATCAAAGGACACAGACCCCTTAGGCATAGCCAGCTAGGACTCAGCAGTCCTCTAGGGGTGGATACAGTGGCTCTAGTAGGACTGGAGGGTCATAGTAGCCTAGGACACAGGGAGTGCAGATTCAGACTCGAGGACCATGTTACACTTGCGGTGGTATGGGTCATTTAGAAAGAGAGTGCCCATAGGGACAGTCAGCCAGTGGTCAGAGAGGGGTTACTTTAGAGCCTACAGTTGGAGATATGGGTAGATCCCATAGAGTTTTTGTAGCAGTTGATAACCTCTAGGCCGAGCACCAGGCCACGGTCATAGAGGCCACATGTATGATTCAGGGTATCAGTGTTTTTATCCTATTTGATTTAGGAGCCACATACTCCTTTATATCTCCCTATGTAGTGGAGCGTTGTGGACTGGAGACAGTTAGACAGGATGTTGGTTGGGAGGTCGAGTTACCTTCTGGAGCTAAGGTGTCTATTAGTTCCTTAGTTCCCAGTTGTCACATTTAGATTGGAGACTTAAGCACGATGACTGATCTCCGCATTACCCCTCTAGGATCTTATGATGTAGTCCTTAGAAGGGATTGGCTATATGCCCAGAGTGCCAAGATGGATTGTCATCAGAAGAGGGTTGAGTGTGTTGACGATCATGGTATTTATATGGTGATATTTGGGGTACAACGTCCTATATCCCTTCGCATTATTTCCGCTATGCAACTTAGGCGGTGCATGCGGAAGGGATGCCAGCTATTTGCCATCACCATTAGTGATAGAGAGGAGGATTCAGAGGGAGAGCCTTCACTTGAGGATTATCCTATTCTTCAGGAGTTTGCAGATGTATTTCCTACTGAGCTACCTGGTATGCCTCCACCTAGGGAAATTGATTTTCACATAGATCTTATACCCAAAGCTGAGCCAGTATCTAGAGCACCATACAGGATGACCACTCACGAGCTCAATGAGCTCAAGATTCAATTAGAAGAGCTCTTGGAGAAAGGGCATATCCGACCTAGTGTGTCACCTTGGGGTGCACTAGTAATTTTTGTGAAGAAGAAGATTGGGTCACTCAGATTGTGCATTGATTATCGACAGTTGAATAAAGTAACAATTAAGAACTGATACCCACTTCCCAGGATCGATGATTTGTTTGATCAATTGCAGGGTGCTCGAATGTTCTCTAAGATAGATATGAAGTCGGGGTACCATCAGTTATGGATTGTGGAAAGTGATATCCACAAGACTGCTTTTCGCACGAGGTATGGTCACTATGAGTTCACAGTAGTGCCATTTGGCCTCACAAATTCTCTAGCTGTGTTCATGAGCCTCATGAACAGAGTATTTCGTACCTTCTTGGATAAATTTGTGGTAGTGTTCCTTGATGATATTCTGATATATTCTCGCAATGAGGTGGAGCATGAGGAGCATCTGAGACAGGTTCTGCAGCGTTTGAGAGAGAATCAGTTATATGGCAGCTTGTCAAAGTGTGCCTTCTTTAGATCCGAGGTGCATTATCTTGGTCATGTTATATCCGGCGATGGGATCTCTGTAGACCCATCAAAGATTAGAGCCATTATGGATTGGACAACACCCACCAGTGTCACGGAGGTTAGGAGTTTAATGGGCTTAGCAGGATATTATAGACGCTTTGTGGTAGGATTTTCTAGAGAAGCTCATCCCATCACCTCCCTTCAAAGAAAAGGGAAGAAGTATGAATGGACAGAGAAGTGTGAGAGCTTTCCAGGAGCTCAAGAGAGCCCTCACTAGTGCACCGATTTTAGTAGTGCCAGATCCTTCGGCAGATTTTGTTGTATGTACTGATGCTTCATTGGATGGTTTCGGAGCAGTCCTTATGCAGGAAGGTCATTCTATAGCTTTCGAGTCTAGGAAGCTAAAGAATCACGAGCTTAATTACCCCACTCATGACCTAGAACTGGCAGTGGTGGTTCATGCCTTAGTGAGATGGTGACATTTTCTTCTAGGCCACCGATTTGAGCTTCATTCAGATCACCATAGCCTACAATATATCTTTACTCAGCCTAATCTTAATGCTAGGCAAAGGAGATGTATGGAGTTTTTGTGTGAGTATGATTTTGATGTTCATTACATCAAGGGCAAGGAGAATGTAGTTGCAGATGACTTGAGTAGGAGGTGACATGAGCTCTCATCTATGACTTCTAGTACAAATTTGAGGGAGCGCATTTTGCATCATTTTTTAGAGGATGGATTATATGTAGAGGTTTGTCATCTTACCTGTTCCCAGAGACCCCTTGAGGGAAGATTTATAGAGTATTCCTTAGAATCGGATGGACTTCTACGTCATAGGGGACGCATCTATGTACCTTCTTCGGGTGACTTGCGAGAGTTTATTGTACTTGAGGCTCACAGAGCACCATATGCAGCTCATCCGGGAGTCAAGAAGTTGCATGCCGATCTGAGACAGTTATATCATTGTCCAAGCATGAGGTTACAGATTTCCAGCATAGTTGCTAGATGTCTAGAGTGCCAGAGAGTGAAGGAAGAGCACAGTCATCCAGGTGGGCTCCTGCAGCCGCATGAGATTGCCGAGTGGAAGTGCGATGCTATATCTATTGACTTCATTGTTGGTCTCCCTATGCCTTCTCGCCGCCATGATGCTATCTTGGTGAGAGTCGACATGTTGACCAAAGTTGCCCACTTCTCACCCGTGTGTACTACATTCACAACATGAGACGTAGCTCAGGTCTTTTTGCGGGACATTGTCAGACTTCATGGCATTCCTCGTAAGATCATCTCGGATAGAGACTCCTTGTTCACATCAGCTTTTTGGAGAGAGTTACAGGTAGCATTGGGTACTAGATTGAATTTCAGTACAACGTACCACCCTTAGACATATGGGCAGACAGAGAGGGTTAACCAGGTGTTAGAGGATATGTTACGTATGTATGTGATGGACCATCAGGTCAAGTGGGAGGAATACCTACATCTGGTCGAGTTTTCCTATAATAATGGGCACCATTCTTCTATAGGTATTCTGCCATATCAGGCATTGTACAGTAGACCTTGCAGGAATCCTTTGAGTTGGGACAGGATTGAGGATAGAGTATCTATTGGACCCTAGTTGGTCAAAGATATGGAGCAGCAGGTAGTATTGATTAGATAGCGTCTTAGAGAGGCTCAGGACCGACAGAGGAAGTATGCAGATGCGAAGCGGGTTGATCGTGAGCATCTGGTTGGAGATAGGGTCTTTTTGAGAGTGCACTTGCATAAGAGTCCAATCCATTTTGAAAAGGGCTCTAAGTTAGCGCCTCGCTTTGTTAGACCTTTTGAGATATTGGAGAGGATAGGACCAGTTGCCTACCGTTTAGCCTTGCCACCCAGCCTGTCATGCATCCACAATGTGTTTCATGTATCTGTGCTACGAAAATATATTTATGACGAGTCTCACATTATAGATTGGGATGCCTTGCAGGTGGTGTCAGACGGACAGCTAGCACTGGAGCCTGTTCGTATTATAGCCTGACAGACCCTTGCACTTCGAGGCTGAGAGCTAGACCAGGTTAGGGTCTAGTAGGATTGTTATGATGAGGTCATGGCTTCAAGGGAGGATGCAGCGCAGATGAGATCTCAGTACCCATATCTTTTTGATGAACTCCAGGAGGAAGTTCATGCCTAGTGAGGGAGGATGTGAGGCCTCACCCCGACCCATCACAACCTTACTGCTCGATCACACTTTGATACTTTATGTTTTGATACATTGATACACTTTGATTATCCTAACAGAGACTCGAGATACTATGTTATGATGATAATTATATTGTGTGGATTACATTTTGATATGTAGTAAACCTAGATGACCATTATGGCCCTCCAAAATGCCTACCTTTCAAAAGTGGCAAAAATGAAGATGGCCACATGCATTGACTTGTCCCACACTCCTTACTAACATCACAATTAAGAGGGAAGACAAGAGGTAAGGAAAAAGAACTAGAGGGCATGTCTCATTAATTGCTAAGTCTTGAGTACACTTTAGGGGCCTTTTTAGAGGGTTTGGAGAAACTTAGTGGGTGTTCACCCACTCTCCAATTTTAGAGACAATTAGGTTTGGAGGAAGAAAATGAAAAAAGATAAGGGCTCTTCTCAACCACACTATTGCCATTTTTTTTGGACCAAGGTTGGTGGATTTCTTGTCATGGAGGAATGCTCTTGCACTTAGGCTTGCATGTTAATATTTAAATGAATATGTAGATCTTGTTTGTTTTATATATGTAATCTTGTGAAGTGTTGTTATATGTAGATGTTGATGTTATGTGTTGGTTTGGAAAGCATTTGAATTTTGTTTCATCTTTTGCTCTTTTGGATTTGGGAGTATTGTTCATGGGAGTTTAAGGCATTACTCACCCTTTGGGAAGAGAAGAAGTGGCCCTGGGTGAAGGGGTTAGTTGGACTCTCCATTGTAGTGAGAGTCTCTTCTTTTGGAGAAGAGGGATAATTTCATGGAGTATGGGCTCCATGAAGCCATGATGTAAATATTTTTTTGGTATAGAAATGACCAAATTGTGTATATGGAAGGAATTCCAATTTTAGCCTTGGAAAGACATGGGAGAAAACTCTTGTTGAGAGATTTGAAAGCAATGGCATTCTCCTTCTTGGAAAATCTCACCTTCACCCTACTTCAATGGGTTTGAAAAGCCCATTTGTGAAACCTTGGTTGGGAGTAATTTGTTGTGCATTTGTGTTAGTTGTGAAAATTGAAATGTGCTACCTTGTTTAGTCTTGGTTCTCCAAGCTCGGGGGTGGCCTCTCTTGAGGCTTTGGTTGGGAGGTGAGCTCCCATGGCTCCCTTCATGTTTTATTGCAGGTTTTGAAATCAAGTTGGAAGTGGAAGATTTTGAAAGAATCATTCTTTTGGTATTGTTGAGAAAGATCAAATTTGTAGTTGCACGTTTACTCCTTGTGATTGAGGATCAATTTTTTTATTTAATGTTGTAAAGTTCATTTGTAATCTTGTTGAGAAAAATGTATAAAGCTCTCATTCTGGTTGTAATAAGTTCTTAACATGTAAACCTTGTGATTAGATAAATCTTGAAACCTCTATTGTATGTAATTTTAAATTTTCAAGTTAAAAACACTATATGTTCCTTTGAAATTCTGAAAATTTAGCTTAATTAAATCAATACTTCATCTTCAAAATCATTGCATTTCCAACCCTTGAAAAGAAGTGATTAACTTACTAAATATAGTGATTCATAGAAATTGATATAATAATGAACAAAAATTCTCCTAATATTAGTGATCAAAATTCTAGTTGCATAAGTTTTAAAAAATATATATAACAATCAAATTTCATGAATCTTCAAAAAAAATTTTGCAAACTTACCATATCATTTTCTAGCTCTCTGGAAAATGTATGGGGAGGGATTTAATTATCTCCCCTTACACAGAGAATATTCCAAAATGGATTCCCTCTCTAATTTCCCTTTATTAAAATCCCTAAATACCCCTCTAAAACTATTCTCCTTATGCTAACACATAATTTCCTTTTAAACAGGCTTAATGTCTTCTCCCATCCTCGTGGGACCCACCATATATTATCCCCCCACTTTACCTTCCCATGCAAAATTTTAGGGGACATGATGTTAATTTTCTTACCAAGTTTTAACCTTCCCCATTGGATGCATATTGGTTCTGACATGGGGATACTTGTACATCCATAGGAATAAGTGTTATGACATAGTCAACAAAGGAGGATTTAATATGAGTCTTATCCCATCCGTGGACATTTCGCATACTCCCCACCTACTTGTTTTTACTGCTATACACTTCCCCCATGCGAAATTCAAACTCTATGTTGACTTCACCTTAAGTACTTGTTGTGGTCCCCACCATTTATTTACCATACGTAAGTTTTAAAAAAACCTCCCTTCCCTATGCAATTCGCACCTTGGAAGAAGGGATTTGCGTATTCATTCTCTCCCCACCCACTTGGGAGATGAGGTGACCTTTTTATAGGTTGCTAATTAGTCATGTAGGGTAGGTGATAGGTGATAAGATGCTAGTTGATAGGTAGGTTTAAGTATAGTTGTTATAGGTAGTTTAATTATCATTAACAAATTTAATAACATAATTAATTTAGTTTAGCATTGCACATTTTATTTAAATGATATTATATTCTCTCCATTGTGGACATTATTAAGAAGGATTTTTATATGTAAATAGATTAAGTTGTGAATAGATTTAATTTTGCATTTATGTTATTTAAATTAAGTGACCCCACCTAATAGATGTATTTTCATTTAAATTGTGTTATTTAATTACTAGTTTGAAAACCTTAGTCTATGTGTGAAATATATATAGAGTTGCTAATATGTTATAGATTTAATTTCTTATTGATTATTAAAATCATGTAATGTCATTTAGATAAAGTTCATTTAATTGTGTAATAAATTAATTGTTTGTTAAATGTATTTTTTATGAAAGATGTATAGACAGATGTTAATTTAGTTTTTAATATGATAATTTGAGTTATGTAGGTCATGTTTTAAAAGGGATTAGAGGTCAATTTAAAGTTTCTATCTGAGATTAATTTAATATTCTATTAAGGAATTTAAAGACTATAGTTGTATGGAAAATTTTAAGGGAGAGCTTAATTGTTGTTAGATGGATAAGGATTAGATTAGGTTTTGATTATTGAATTTTAACTAGGGTTAAACCATCCTGACCCAGGTGTTCACATAACCCATATGACTAGTTGATACTCTAATTTGCATCTGAAGGTGATGTACCCCTAATTCAAATTATGCATATACTTTGCAATTCAAAGACTACCCTTACCGTAATAACACATTACCTCAAATACATCCCTGTTAGTGGTATGCACTTGCGTATTTAAATTTTTTTATTTTTTATTTATGTGTGTTTTGCCCTAGTTTTGGGCATGACAGGTTAAAACTTGATCTTTTAATATCTTTAAAAGATTTCTAGATTATAAAATTTAACTTAAAGAATAATAATGTTCAACATTATAAAATTTCACCTTGAGATACATTAGACCTTTTAATAAAATTAAGCTAATAAATTTCATGAAAAATAACTAATTAAAATAATCTCATGATATTGTTCAAATTCTAATATAAAAACATTATTCATTGACTTCATTTGATTAATCTAAATGTAATTTAGGAAAAGATTAAATAACATCAGGGTCTAATAAAATTTCCTACAAAATAAACTTTAAATCACTCCCACAAAAATACTACCATTAAACTAAAATAAAAAGTCAACTCTCTATTTGTAAACCCTAACCCTAATTCAAAATTAGGGTTAGGGCACAAATAGTAAAGCCCTAAAATGGGAATTTCTTCCTCCTTTCACTTTCTATTTTCATCTCCCCCAAATTTCTAAACCCTAATCTTCTTTTTTTTGTCCATTTTGTTTGCAGGTTTGAGAGCTAAGGAGAAGTGCATAAAATTAAGGATATATATATATATATATATATATATATA
>MU224357.1:644004-667979 GCA_018584345.1 Thuja plicata | reverse complement strand
GTAGTGGCCGCAAGGGGGTCGGGTAAACTGTGGTGGCGTGGTGGCCGCAGGGGGGTCGGGTCGGCAGTGGCGGTGGTGGGGGTGGCTTCCCGCCACCGCCCAAGCAACCCGCTGCGCAATGGAGGTCTTACGATATATATATATATATATTTAAATTTTTTTTCTTTCGTAGAAAACTTCATTAAATTGATTTATAATAGATGAGGTTAAATGAATATTTAATTCAACAATATATATATATATATATATATATATATATATATATATATATATACATACATATTTATTTATATAAGCTATCAAGTTTAGCTATATTTATGTATGTACTGGTGTAATGCATTTGGTCTGAACAATAACTATTTAAAAGTAACTAAAGGGAAGTAATTAAATATGCATATAGGTATATGTAAAGCATATTCTTAAATAAATAATTATTCAAAAATCTCTGCCTTCATAATGCTTCCTTTCAAAAAGAAAATTTGAGAACAAATGACAAGAAATATTGCACTTTTCTAGAAGAAATTTCAAAGGAAATATACACAACACAAAAAATTTTTGTTGCTCAACTAACCTTTACATAAAGATAAGAAATGCCAAAAATAACTTCGACTCTATTAATTTCTCCTTTTCAAATACATAGTAAGATACATTTCCTTTCCCTTTCTTTTAAGAATACAACTTTGATTCTCTTTTTGTTTTACACATAAGGAAGAAGCTTCACATAATCAAATACAAGATCCATTAATCAAAACTTAATAAATTTACAATTCTTTCTCTTTTGAAACAAGAATACAAAATATAGCCACAAGGCTTTTACATCAACAACTTAAAGGGAAAACAACATCCTCTTCTTGTCTTTTTATCCAAGCTTCAACTTCATTTTGAAGGTGAACTAGGGCTTCCTCAAATCTGCAAAAAAAGAAAAAAAGAATTTTGAATAGACCACAGGAGCTCACCTCCCATCCCAGGTCTCTAATAGACCACCCCCGAGCTAGGGGAAACAAGAGAGGATTGGGTGACACACATGCACACCACAAAACAACAACAAATGCACTACAACAAAGAACTCCCACCCAAGCTTAGTTTCACAATTGGGTCATCTTGGACCCATAAAAAGGGTGAAGGTGGAAAGTGAACCAATTGGGAGATGCCATAAATATAGAATGCCAAATATACATATTCCTTCACAAGGCTCTTAAAATAAAACCAAAGCTTTTATTCCTTCTCACAAACTTTCTCCCCTTACCACCCCTAAATAATAGAGCAAAACAATGGCACATGCAACCCATACTTCCATGCCTTATCCCTCTTCTCCATGAGAAGAGAATACTCTAAGAGGCATTCCCAAGAACCTTCACCCACAAGGCTCTCTCCCCTCCCAAGGGTGAGCCTAGTATTTCAAACCCCAAACATCACAACACACACAAGGCAAGAAAACAAGGAAAATGCAATGAAATCCACAACAGTATACTCATACATACAATAACAAGATTCAAACTAAAATGAAAATGCAAGAACACGTAGTATTTTCATGGCTTGGGAGCACCAACCTTGCTCCAAGAAAATTATAAATGAGCTTTTCCTTCCCTTAGTCGAATCTCCCAAGTCTCACTAACTCAACTAGCATTCTCTAAGTTTGGAGAGTGGGCAAGCAACGCAAACTTTCCTCCAAACTTCCACTAAAAGGGTTCTCTCACCAACTCCCCACCCACTAATCATAATGAGAGATGACTTGAGTCACCTTTTCTTCCACCTTGTCTCGTCTCATAAATGAGAGGAAGACCAAACTTGTGGAGAAGATGATGGTTTTGTCTCTCTTCAATTTTCGTCATTCTTGAAAAGGGGTACTTTTGGAAGGCCATAAATGAGATATGGACAACCAAATGGCTAAAAATTAACTCCTAACCCATAGTACACCTATAGGGCTAGCTAATTTTAACCCTAACTACCCCCTTGGACTCATTCCAATTGCTGTAAAATCCACTAAGAGTTAACCCATAAAATTACTTGATAGGAGTCAAGGTTTGACTTCAAAATAAGTAACCCTACATGGGGACACTACATGGTGACTCTAGGGTAAGTTTCTAATCTCTCCTAACTCCCATGGGCATGCCAACTTACTTGCACAAGTGTCAATTAACACCACAAAAACATATCACATTTACACAACACTTGACATGTCTAGTTGGAATTACATAAATGAACAAATTAAAATAACATACATGCATATTCATATTTAAAAAATAAATTACTAAACGAGGTTATATCTCTCTGTAGAGTTAACATTGGCTCTTTACTGAATTTCACATAATTCCAATCTTGTTTTTCCAGTTTTAAGTCCATGGTCAATTCACCTGCACACTTGATCAAAACATCAGCAACTCAAGAAGAAATCATACGTATAGAAATTGTAAGAAAATTAATACATTTAACTCATTTCTAATGACAACTAGTATCTCATAAGCCTTGTCATAAATTAAAACATTATTTGCAGAATTAGAACTCCCAAAAGCATATACATGTTCACACTCATAATCACTAAATCACAACATCCTGTAACATTTCTCTCTCTTTTCTCTCTCTTTCTCTATCTCCTTTTATTTCTCTTTATTTTCTTCTTTATCTATGACCCGAGTTTCCCCTTCTCTAGTCTCTAAGGGAATTTTACGATCTTAAATTCCCTTTTCCAATTATTCCCTACCTCTTAATACTTATCTTGACCTCCTTCTTCATTGTTTAGGGGTGCTTCCTCTTGCTTATCATCATCCTCATCCAAGCTTTTGAAAATATCTTGTAATGAATCCTCCATTGTATCTAGTTTTCCTTGGGCTTCTTGTGTCGTTTCTACAAACCCTGCAAGATATTCAAAATCAGATACAAAAAATTTATCAGGGCCCAAAGGATCTTCCTTATTTTCTTATTACTCTGCACCATAATCAAATTATATGTGGTGTACTTCAAGAAATACGCCTTGTTCTTGAGGTTTATCCTAAGGAGTTGTATCCAATTGAGGGGGTTTTGATATATCCTTTGAAGAAGGATCCCTAAGTCCAACCTCTGGGAAGCTTCTGTTATCGACCTTGTCTTTTTGAATAACAGAGGACAAGTTTCCCCATCTTCTTCTTCCCCTTCTGATACTTCCATAACATGCTTCATTAAGGGAGGCTTCTTCTTCAACCTTTTATATACTATGTTGGAATTAATGGGAAGTAGTACTGAGAGGGGAGGGGTGAATCAGTACCTCTAAAATTTTTAACATCCTTCTTAATTCATTATTAGTAATCATACATTACTACATTACCGACCATTACTGTTGTTTTTTCTTATGTATGTATTGTTCATTCATAATCTTTAATGGTTTGCAGCATTCATAGAAACATTCATGAAAATGATAAACACATAACACAAGATATGGTATCGCAGAAAACTCCTGTTAGAAAGTAAAAACTGCGGTGGGGATGGCACCCACAAAACTTCACTATCTGCAGAATGGAAGGGAGTCGGTTAAGGCTTACAATTTGATCACTTCTGATGATCTACCCTGTTAGGAGTATTAAGGTGGAGGCCTGTTAAGATCTACTATGTTAAGAGCTTTAGCAACACTGATTTAAGTGTGCACTCAATTATGATATTTTACAATAGGACGGTTAAGCCCACCTTTCTTGAAAGGATTTCATTAATCTACTACACTTGTTAGAATGGGTACAAATGTTGACCTGACTACATACAATCTATAATTTTTTATTACAGATCCATTAAAGCTCTTAGAATTATAATATCACCTTAAGTGATTGATGAATACCTTTTCTCTTCTCGTCGGTAGCCTCTATTCTATTCTTGAAACTAACTTGATTCTATTTCTGTCCTTCTGCATGAATTCTCTTGTCTGGTCTCTAGTTTCTCTCCATGGCTACTATCTTCATTGAACAAAAACTATTCTCAATGGATTGAGCACCTATTTATACAAGTATTTGACCTATCTTGAAATCACACATTACAATGTTAACTCTTAGATCCAAGGTTTACAACTTAACCTTGATCTTTAGTTTGCATGTTTTAAATCAGTAAAAATAATTAAAACAATAATAAATACATTGCTTCCTCTGCACATAATGGATTTAAAAGTAAATCAATAAGCTATAAATACAACTTCAGTGATTTATCTATCGTGGAAAGTCAGATCCACTTTTTGCGGGATGTAACCGACTATCGGTTCATGGTCGTCAGGTTGAACTTGAAGTCTGTCAGCATTCCTTTGTCTAAACTATTTGTCAGGTTTCCTTAAACCTTTTTTTCATCGGATAATACTTAACAATGTTTATTGGGTAACCTTAGCATTGGGTGGTGTTGTGCCCTATCTGTTGGTGTGGAGTAAACCGATAGTGTAGATCATCTTTTTCCTTAAGTATACTAATGGAAAAATATAATGCCTTCAATCTCCTCCTTTGACATTAGTATAACAAACTGATATGTGCATAATACTAAAGTGTTTAGTATGAACACCATGTCTGTATCCTTGTCATCATATGAATCCCCCTAACTGTATGCATCGGTATAGTATAAGTTTATGTACATGTATACTATACATTCTTTTTTCTTTGCTTTGTATGTACATATTATTTTCTCCTTGAATTTTCCTTTTTCTTTTACTATACATACTGTTTGCTCCTTTTAATTGAGGCAAGTGAACATATCAATTTCCCCCTTTCTTTGATACATATGAAAAAAAGTACAACTTATAATATGTCAAAATTGTGACAAGAATGTGTAACCTACAATGTGTCAAATATATTTGACTGGGTTGCCTTGACATCTTCGACCATTTTCTCCCATTTTTCTTTCAGTTGTTCTAGAGCCATGTGTTGTAACTCTAGCCTTGCGTGCATATCATAAATGTTGTCTAGGACATACATTTCTGAGGTGGCAATTAGTGTATTTTCCTATGTCACATGTTTTTGCAGGAGTGTAAGTGTCGGTAAGAGCTTAGCTTGGAGCTCATTTACCTCATCTCTATACTTCATCTCTGCAAACTATATGTCCTATCTATGTTTTCTAGCCTGTATGATTTGTTCATCGTGCAATTTAAGTGCTTCTTCAGTGTTGGTGAGACTTTGTGCACTGGACTTAAGATCAACATCAATTTTTTCTATCTTGTCGGTATACTCCTGAGTGAGTTGATCTAAAGTGCACGGTTTTTGTATTAAGGTAATAGCTTTTGATATGATTGCATCAATTGTACTTACCAATTCAAATAGCTTAACCTTTTTCAATGCCACTTCCTGGCTTATTTTCTCAGCTAGCTTGAACTCATACTTTTGTTCAAGTCTCTCTTCCATAACCTTCTCAGCATAAATATTCTGATATGTTATTGCATTTGTGAGTATTACCAGTTAATCAAGCATTGGAGCTCTTTGATCAATATCTATATCAGGCACAATCTGTTGAAGTATTCTTCGTGCTACTTCTAGTACCTTGGCCTCTTTTGCTGCTCACTTCAGTTTGTCTTGAATAGATTTTCTCTCATAGAGCTTGGCATACTTTGTCAATGCAGTTGGATCCAATATCCTTGGATCAAAAACTGGAATCTCAATGACTTCATCCAGAGTTACTAGAGTCTTATTCTTTCCTTTCTTCTTCTTTGAGATTTGTGGGGATGCATATGTATGAACTACCATAGCTAGTTCATTTGTTCTCTCTGAAGTGGTTGGTGAAGGCCTTGTGGAAGATGCTTCTTGTGTTTTTTGCTTGTGTGGCACCTATCAGTTTTGTGAAGACGTCTCTCCTTCAACCTTGGGTGTCTCTGTAGATTTTTCTTTTGATTGTTTCTCCTTCTCATCTTGCTTTTCTTCTTCACCTTTCTCTGTCTGTGTGTCCCCTTTTTCCTTTTGATTTTCCTCCTTGTTTTGATCAGTAGATGTATCTTTCTGATCATCAGTTGTATCCTTCTCTGTAGTTGTATCTTTTGGTTTATCTATAGTATCTATTGCTTCAGCATCACCCTTGTCCTCAGGTGTGCTTGTGTCCTCCATTGCAGATCCATCATTACCCTCTAGAATATTTATTGCCTTCATTAGTACATGCATATTTCTTTGAGTGGTTGTTTGGGATGTATTCAGAGTGGTGTCCTACTCGTCGGTTTGATCTTTTGGAGCATTGACATCCTCATCTTTTTGCACTTGGTCTGTAGGGTCTGGTTCTTTGGAGTCCATGATTGAAGTGTCCTGAACTTGTTCATCAACAACATTAATTATTGTACCATCTGATGTCTACAATTCTTGCTGCTTTCATTGATCCTTAAGTGTGATAAATATGACATCATCTTTCTTTTGTGGATCTTTGTCAGAGTCATAGTTAGTGATATCTTGGATGATATCATCCTTGACTATGTCTATGTTTGTAGGCTCATTATCACTTTCAGTATTGTCCAGAGCAATGTGTTGAGGAATTGCATTGTCTGTCTGCTCTCTATGAGGTGTGTTGGTGAGAAGTAATTGATTCTCACCACTTGTTGACTTTGCTGGTAGATCCAGAAGTTGTCTCCATTTAGTTTCAGTCATTTTGTCCAGCTCTAAATTTGTTCTCTAATACTTTGTATGCCCTTATTTTAGCTACAAGTTTACTTGAGTGCTTCTTGAGTATTTATTTGATCTCTTCAACTTTGGATTTGGGAGGCATTAGTGTCACTAGTACCCTCTCCCTTTCTTCTCTTTTGGTTTGTAGAGCATATTACCATTGTTGGTATATTCTTTTACCTAGCTCTTTAGGTGTTTTATTGACAAATTCTACAGGTGCATATTTGTTCTTGATCATTGACTTTATAACTACCTCTTGTATCTTATTCTGGTCCTCTGGGTTTAGTGTATCCCATTGTATGATTTTCTTATCAGTCATTGTGCCATGTGTAGCAATGGATTCAACAGCTTCATCAATTGTTTGATTCTTGTAGTTCTTCTTTTCTACATCAGGCTCATCATCTTGAGTGTCTTCTATGTCAACCTTTGTCCTAACCAACCTTTTCCTCTTCTTTGGTGGTGTTGTTTTCACAGTTTTTTGCCTTGTTCTCTTAGCTAGCTGCTTCCTTATATAGGTCCTTACTTGACCTTTCTTAAGGGGTGTTGTATCGGTTGCAGCAGTTTGACTCCTTGTCCTCTGCTTCTTTGCAGGAGGTGGAGGTGGAGGTGTATCAGATTCAGTCTCCTCAGAATCTGATTTCTTTTCTTCTAGTGCCTCACTGATGGTGCCCTGTTCATCGGTTGTCTCTGGTTGTTCTTGTTCATCATCTATTACTGATAGAATCTTCTTGAGATTCTTAACCATTTTATCCTTTTTGTTTATAGTCTTTTTTATTTCTAGGCCTTGTTTTATCTTTGATTTGGCTTCTTCATATGTTCCAAACCTTGGTTGTTTTCTATTAATGGGCTCATTTATTAATGCCTCAATTGCACTTGTATCTTGATCAATATTGATCTCATAATCCATTGGTGCTAACCAAGCTGTTCTTGGTACAACTGGTTTGATATGGGTGAAATCTGTATACACCATAAAACATATTTCATCTTTATGTTTTTCTACAAGTTGTTCGGGAATCCTAGTCCTCTCCATCATCTTTTCCTTGAACTCAAGGAAGTAAGCAAACATAAAAGACTCAAAATTATCTCCTAGTGACTTAATCAATTCATGAATCTATTGGGTTACTGCTTTGGTAGAGTCCCATTTTACTTTTCCCGCTGAAGGAAAATATTCTTGAAAATAGAAAAAGATACACATGATAAGTGAGCCAAAATTACATGTGTTGGTCTTTGTAGACCTGATTGTGTTCATGTTCTCATCAAGTTGTTTTAATAGGATCTCACATAGATCCATCTGTATTCCTTTGGTCACAATCTTGTAAGTTGTGCTTACTGCTATTGCAGAAATGTTGTTCAATCTACTAGCTTGAAAATTTTTATACCCAACAATACATGCACCAAATTTTAGTTCTTCGTCGGTGATTGTGTTCACTTTGAGACCTCTGTTATCTCCTTATGCATTGGTGAGTTTTTCAACTTCTTTCATGGATGGATGCTTGTGTGCCCTAGGTTTTTTGGTTATTGGATAACCAGTGACAACGTGAAGAACACCCTTGGTTATTTGCTTGGGTTGGTCTAGCCATAGCTTCTTGTCATGCATTCTGCTCAAGACTAACCTTATCCATTCTGTTTTGAATTCCCTCGGGAAATGTAGGGCATTATTTGGTGCTCTACCTTTAGTTTCCCTTCAACATCACAAAGCTTCTTAAAATCTTCATCCATTTCAAGATCACCTATCTCTGTGATCTTGTAGTGAATATAAGACCTAACATCTTCTATGAAAAAAACCCTAGGTGGGATTTTTTAAAACACACATTTCATCAGGTTTCGATGCAATTTTCAGGAAGATATTATACTTGGGATTTACACATGTACTGTTCTTGATCATCTTAACTACATTCCTCTTATCATTCTTGATTTTAGCAGTTCTTGAGGTGGTTGCCATCGTTTTTCAAGTTTTAGGGTATTCTGGAAATTTAGGGCTTTCTTGAAAAGTGATGACAGAGATCTTTCGGTGCCTTTGATACTTACTTCAATTCACAATGGTAGTGAAATATCTATTTTCTATGTGCTTAGATTGATCTGAGGACGCTCTACTTTCTACTCTTTAATCGCTCTGCTTTCTCTTCAAATCGCGGGTGAAAAATGAAGTTGTCCCGTTGAATTTTTATAGAATTTTTTCCTTGAGTCTTTGTAATAAATGCTCAAAAACTCATCGGGACATGAAGACGGGTTTCGTCAAGAATACTTTACAAAACATCGTCAGTGAAGTTGAGTTTCCCGGGATAGTTCTTAACAATGTTGCTTGTACCGACAGATATCGGTATTCTATAGTGACAACTTTTAACTTTCCTTTCTTACCGATGGGTGTCAGGTTATATTGGAAACTTAGTCACTTTATGTGTTGACCGAAAATCTCCGGTAAGTGTAGAACAACTTATCTTCTTTGTTCACCGATGATTTTTAGTATGCATATACCGATGGGGTTGATTTCTCAAAATTCTAACAAGTAACATAATATGCATCTTTATTCATGCAGATTTTGAATTTCTATCAATTTTATAGAGGAACTAATGCAAAATATGACTTGGAATAGTGCAGTTCCATACAGTTTACTTGTTCAACTTAAGTGTTGGTGGTGATGTCACCAGATCCATTGGATGGGGTGTCATCATTTGCATTGCTTGGCCCAACTTCATCATTGCTTGAAGATTTTATCCACATTTTGTATCTTGCCCTCCAGATATCTTCAATGGTGTTTCCATTGGGATATGTGCTTGTTTCTGTCAATCGGTCCTTGCAATATTTCTTGATGTGACCAAATTTATGACAGTGCAAGCATGCCATTCTGGGGTTTGACCAGCCTCTAGACCTTTTGGTCCATGCTCTCATGCAGTTTTCAACAATGTGACCATATCTACCACATGTTGTATAGTTTGTCCATGTATTGTAATCCCATGTATAATGATTACCTATTCTCTTTGGTTGATAAGGAATCTTTTGAACTTTAGGCTTCCATGCTTGCTTTTTCTTTTTCCAGCATTCTTCAAATGTGTGCCCATTCATCTTGCATGTAGGACAGTATTTTACCATGTAGGTTTCCTTCTTTGGATGTTCTATCTTACTCTTGCATTCATAAGACTTATGTCCTTTCTTGTTACATTTATAACATAATCCTATGAATGTAGGTGTAGATTTAGGAATACCTTTCATTTTACCTTGGCATACATTTGATGTGTGCCCTTTCTTTCCATAGTGTTTGCATGTTAGCTTTCTTGGTCTTGGATTTTCATAGACATTCTTCGAGTTTGCTTGATTGGATGATTCTCCATTTTTGGTAAAGCCTATGCCATTGTTGTTGTTGACTCTTTGTTTTCCTTCAAGAAATTCATCCACTATTTTATTGCTCTCTTCAGCCTTTTTGATAATCTCATTATGTTTTTGCTGAATTCTAACTTCATGTTTTAGCTTTTCATTTTCTTCTCTTATTTCACCAATAATTTGTATTCTCTCAATGAGTTTCACATTTATTATGTTTACTTCTTGAATCATAAGAATAATCTGATTTGTGAGATCATGGTGATTCTCAGCATGTATTTGAATTTCCAATTCTTTTTCTTGTAGTTTCTCTGTAATCTTCCTTATGTCATCAATAGCAAGTGTTCTTTCTGTTTCAGCTTGTCTAGCAGAACTCATCACATCAGTCATTCTTACCATTTGGCTCTCTTGACCGATTTGCAGCATCTTTATTTGCTCTGTCAGATGGTGATTGATCTCATTTAGATTTGTGATGTTCTCTTCTGATGTATTTGATATATTACTTGTATTTGATCCTGAAGATTTCAAGAAATCTGGAATCTCTTCTTCTTGATAATCTTTTTCATTATTCAGGATAACCATACCTTTCCTCTCATCTAGCAACTCTCTCATCTTGATTCTAGCTTCTTTATAATATTCATAGAACATCTGTATCTCAAGCTTTTTGTTCTCAATGTTCTTATCAAGTTTGTACTTCTCTATTGTATGATCTTTGCTCTTAAGCCTTTAATATTTCCAAGAAGGAACCTGGCTTTGATACCAATTATTGGAATTAATGGGAAGTAGTACTGAGAGGGGAGGGATGAATTAGTACCTCTAAAACTTTTAACACCCTTCTTAATTCATTATTAGTAATCATGCATTACTACATTATCGACCGTTACTGTTGTTCTTTCTTATGTATGTATTGTTCATTCATAATCTTTAATGGTTTACAACATTCATAGAAACATTCATGAAAATGATAAACACATAACACAAGATATGGTATCACAGAAAACTCCTGTTAGGAAGTAAAAACTACAGTGGGGATGGCACCCACAAAACTCCACTATCTGCAAAATGGAAGGGAGCCGGTTAAGGCTTACAATTTGATCATTTCTGATGATCTACCCTGTTAGGAGTATTAAGGTGGAGACCTGTTAAGATCTACTCTGTTAAGAGCTTTAGCAACACTGATTTAAGTGTGCACTCAGTTATGAGATTTTACTATAGGACGGTTAAGACTCTTGAAAGGATTTCATTAATGTACTACACATGTTAGAATGAGTACAAATGTTGACCTGACTACATAAAATCTATAATTTCTAATTATAGATCCATTAAAGATCTCAAAATTATAATATTACCTTAAATGATTGATGAATACCTTTTCTCTGCTCGTCGGTAGCCTCTATTCTGTTCTTGAAACTGACTTGATTCTATTTCTGTCCTTCTACATGAATTCTCTTGTCTAATCTCTAGTTGCTCTCCATGGATACTATCTTCATCGAACAACTATTCTCAATGGATTGAGCACCTATTTATACAAGTATTTGACCTATCTTGAAATCATGCATTACAATGTTAACTCTTAGATCCAAGGTTTACAACTTGACCTTGATCTTTAGTTTGCATGTTTTAAATCAGTAAAACTAATTAAAACAATAATAAATACATTGCTTCCTCTGCACATAATGGATTTAAAAGTAAATCAAGAAGCTATAAATATAACTTCAGTGATTTATCTATCGTGGAAAGTCAGATCCACTTTTTGCGGGATGTAACTGATTGTCGGTTCTTGGTCATTGGGTTGAACTTGAAGTCTGTCAGCGTTCCTTTGTCTGAACTGTTCATCGGGTTTCCTTTAACCTTTTTGTCATCATATAAAACTTAACAGGGTTTATTAGGTAACCTTAGCATCGGGTGGTGTTGTGCCCTATATGTTGGTGTGGAGTAAAACAATAGTGCAGATCATGTTTTTCCTTAAGTATACTAATGGAAAAATATAATGCCTTCATACTATTCACATAGGAATGGAAGGCGATGAAGCCTCACCTTTCTTAGTTTTGATCTTGAAAGGTTTAGTCCTTGGCCCTAAAGATGGAGGAACATCTATTATGGTAGAAATAACTTGAGAAGAAATAGAAACTATAGGAGAAGGTAGGAAAATATTTGTAGCAGATCTTGTTAGAGTGGAATAGTCTCCCTATTGTTGGGCCTTGGATTTTACTTGCTTCTGGTTTGTGAAGGCACAATATTTGTAACCTCCCTGGCATGGCCAGAAAATTGCCTTGGAAAGGAGGCAATTGGAGATATTTTAAATATAGGAACTTGAGTTTTATTTCCTTTACCAGTATTCACCCTTGGAGGCTTATCTACCCCTTCCTCCATGGTCATGGACTCCAATTTATATGGCTTATTAAGCTAATCCTAGGTGCATCTGATTACGTGCCTTTCCCTGAACCTTATGTCTCCATACTCATGTTCTAAGACATCTACATTATGAATAAGCCTGCTAAAAATCCTATCCTCATTGTACATTGACAACAACATATCATCATAGTCTAATTCTCTGTGCTTTTTCAGAGATATACATATTCTCTATATTCTTAGCCAGGTCCAAATTCATTTTACAATAATCTCAAATCCTAAATTTATAGTCATATGTACAATTAGCTCAATGATACTCAATGTGTGGCTCATGCTTGAAATGGGAACCCATCACATGGCTCAAAGGGCCATTAGGATCAAATTTTCTCCGAGTTATAGATAGGGTCCCCAATGAGCATTTGTCCCATTCTAGTCCCACTGATTTATAAAATTTGACATCCTTTGTGGAATGAACCCTTATGGGAAATAGAAAACATGGTCCATGCTTGGTCACAATAAATCTATGGGAATCTAAACTTTTTTGAAAAATATCCATATGAATCAACCCATCAGATGGATATCTAGGAAGCTTCTTTGGTTGCAATGTGCAATCTGCTACCATTATGTAAGTGAATGTCCTAAACTAAATATAATAACTACCCACTTTTTTTATTTCGGAAGTCACATCCAAGGATATTCTCTTTTAAAAATCACCCTCAATATATCCAATGACTGCAAATAAAAAAGCATCATTAACTATTCTATCTTCCTGACTTTGTGGATCATCTTTGCGAACCAACAACATGTAACATTTGTATACATAGGATTTCATATTCTAAAATGAACCCTTCAATGTTAGTCCTAGGTAGGATGTTTGGGTAGCCAACAAATAAAAGATATAAGAGGTCATTAGAATCTCAAATCAATCTTGACCCTTTGAAATTATTCATCCATATTATCACTAATGATTTTCCCCTAGTCTATTTTCTTCTTTCTTTTCTAAATAGTGTCAATGTAGAGCACAATCCAAGGGTCTAGTTTCCTATCACAGGGTAAGTCAAAGACCCTACTTAAAAATGTGACATAATTCTTAATTTCATCCCTCAAATAGGCTCTATGAAAGTTCATGTTATCTAGGTGACTGGTTATACACAACCTTTCTAGGTAATTGTGATTGATCTTCAGTTCAATGTTGGGCTCATCAAGATAATATCTTTCAACATAGTCCCATGAAACCTTGGCGTACTCATCATAAGTAGGGATGTGGAACACTTCTTCAATTTTATCTAGCCTTATGTCAAGGATCACTTCACTAAGATTTCTGAAGACCCTCCTCTCTTTCGGGTTGTATTTCTTTGCAATGACCATTACCAAGTATGTATATTGAATTGACACTGGGTACCCTACATCATGAATAAGTTTGGATTGTACTAATGGGGAGACATCAAATATCTTATTGTTTGGATTGGACATTCTCCTCAAGAATTCATCCAGGTCTATGTGACCTGTCTGTCTCTATTATCTTATTATGCTTTTCCCAAGATTTAAGGGATTTGAATAACCCAAAAATGGTACTTCATTAGAGTCATTTTAGTCATTTACAATTTTGCACCAAAATTCATGTGTCAGTACCATTTTATTGAATTTAAACTAGCCTAAACTATAAGAAAAAATAAAAGAAACTACTACAAGAAAGGAAAAAATAAAACCAAGAAAAAGACCCTTTCAACAAAAGGCAATCATCAAATTCCCTTGATTGGGATATATGATTAGGTGTTCATGGGTTTGAGGATACTCGAACCCCAATGGAAATTCTAGTAGTGATGTGAAATCACGGAGCAAAGGACTATGATCGCTGAATCCATTTTTTGGGATCAAGGGTCATGAGACCCCTGATGCCTCGATGTTAAATCTTGGTAAGATACAAGTGCATAAGTTCAGGGATTAGGGAATTACAATCACCAAAACACTTTTCAAGGATCGACGGTCATGGGACCCCCAAAGCTCCAATATTCTTGACATTGACTCATGCATTTAGGGGTTCGAGGACCTCATGATCCTCAAACCCTTTTCAGGGGTCAAGGGTTGTGAGAACCTTGACAAACAATGTTTCAAAGACTTATGTTTTTGAAACCCTTAAATTAGGGTTTTCAAGATTTGACCTTCTATGCTAGGGTCAATCTAGGGAAACAACTAAAATGCTAAAATAATAAAGAAAAAATAAAAATAGACAAGCCAAAGAACAAAAAGAAAGAAGAAGAAACCAAACAAAGAAAGTACAGGGTGAAAAAAAACCCTACCTGAGTAGAAGGGAAAATGATAAGGGCAATCTCAAAAACAATGAGGAAAGGAAAAATGAAGCTATAAAAAAAAAACAACCCATTGATTACTCACAATAGAGATTTCAACCTTCTGATAAATTTGTCAAGTTCCCTAGGGTATATGTCCAGATTTGAGAAAAGTGCGAGAAAATGAGGTTGAGACCCCTTTTATAGTCGTGGCTGCCATCAGCTGTAGGTCATCAGACATTAGGGTGTTAGTGCTTTGGGGATATAATGACCACCTTAGATCCCTGATACAGAGAAACTTTGACAAATCCAGAGATCGATGTTTTAGGGATCAAGGCTTCAAGGCATCAAGATGCTAATAGATGACAATGACCCTTGCGAGCCTGCCAACATGCAACTCCAAACTTCAAGTAGGAAAAAAAAGAAAAGAGGAAAAGAGGAAAAGTGAAAAATTGGTCCTACCACTCAAGTATTGAACTATTGAGAACTCAGGGTCCTTATTTTAACTTACACAATACGATTGAATGAAAAGGACTCCAAAAAGACAAAGAGAGAAAAGAAAATAAAAGAAAAAAGTAAAGATAAAAGAGGGGTCCCCATTTGGAAAGCAACTAGAAATGGGGTGTGAGTTGTGGGAACACAAAAAATAGCCCCGATAAAGGGAGAAATGACCAAAATATTTATTTATTAGAAAATAATGCTTGAATCAAGCTCAAGCTGAGGGACCAGTTCTAGTCATAAGATAGAAAAGGAACTCTTCCATGCAAGACCTTTGATGAGTATACATACATAAACTTCCTATGAGTGAAATGTGTATTCCTTCTTTGAATGTTGGACTAACATTGACATAGGAGAACATAAGTCAAAGCCCATGTACTTTATCATGTCTATCATTGATCCCTAAGATGCTCACACCTAAATAAGGACAGTTGGGAAGCTTCACATGAGTGGGACAAATTACGCCTTGTGAAACAATCTCTTGGATTTTAGAAGCCGACTCTTCGTACTGGTGTTTTTGTGAATTGGAAGAAGAATTAAACACAAATGTTAAGGCGATGTGTCAAAGATTTTGAAACCCTTTGAATTTCCCTTTAGAAATAACATGAACAAAAAATCCCATAAATGAGCATAGAACACCACAGACTCTTCATTGTTGGAAAGAGAAAAGAATGCTAAAGTCAAATGTACATAGATAAAAATATTCATATCTTCCCGTGAGAAGCACACGCTAAGGATCATAGGAAATGTTCTCATTATCTCGCTAAAACAACTATTCTATGTGAATTTCATTCACAAAAATGAAATAATATAACCCCAGATTACAAACATTGAAAGAGTAACCAGACATAGTTCAATATTTTGCAACTCTATGTTGAATTATAAAAGCCTGAAAATAAAAAATGATAGCTACATTCATCCAGAATTTGACACAGATCTTTAAAACCGTCCAAAAAATAGAAGAAAACACACAGTAGAGGAAAAATGGGCACATACTAATATATTTTCTTTCATTGATTATATGAAAAATGCAAGGTTAGGGTATGATAAAATGAGACTATAACTATTTCTGAGTGTTCTTTTAAGGATGGTGAACCAAAAAACTCCAGAAAAAAAAACAAACCCCCTTTATTACAATGTGCGCGCAGGATTTTATAGAAGAATTCCTTGAACTAAATCTCAGAAATGCAACCAATAAAGGGCCTTGAATTTGTGCCACGTGGAAAAAAATTATCATAGCGCTTGTTACAAATACCTGGCATGCTTCTCTGCATCATTATTCACGTGCAACATGGGTGCCACCCGTGCCTTTTCAAACTTCCTTGCCATCAAGAGGGAATAAATTACCAACTCCAATCACAATGATTCCATGTTTTTCTCGCATGGAGGAGATCACTTTTCTGATTCAAATCTATCTCGGGATTCACCACTAGATGAAAAATCATCATTCTCCTTTGAGGATGTGGGCCCCACAGGTTCGTTGGTTGTCATGATTTCAAGTTGGACACATGACACACTGGCAAGATTTCTTTTGCACGTGCCTTCTCTTTAGCCTTAAAAAACTATGGGGTGCTGACATGTGGCACTCTTTGAAGAGAGATCACTTGAAAAGTGAAATAATTTGAAGGAAAAAAGCTCACAGATACGATAAAAATCGTGCCATTTTTACATTTGGTTACCCCAAATTCGTGGGGGCATAACTTTTTGCTCGTTGATCAAAATTTAGAACATAATACATCGTTGAATAGGTCTTCAAGAGATCTAGAATAAGTCCCTTAGCACAATGCCTTAGACATAATGTGCTAAGGGACATATGACAGTTTCAACCCCAAATTCTACGCCAAAGGCCTCCAAAAATGTGCTTTTCTGAAACATGGAAAAATACCCAAAAATAATCTTTTGATTTTTCTTATCTCTGCTCAATCTATCACTTATGTATTGCATGGAATTGTCTTCAAAATTATTTGGATGAAGGCTAAGGTAGATACCATCTACATTTTTGGCGACTCAATGGGGATTTCATCTTGCTGAGAGAGAACCTCAAAATCTCTAGTTTCACAAACCAGAATGTTGTATTCATTGGACATAGAGTCATAAAAGGAGAGCCACAACAAATAGACCTACCTCAAAACAAGAGAAGACAAAAAAATTGTGCAAGAATTCACTTGGAGTAAAATTGGAAACTACACCATGCATTCCCTTTAGGAGAATGTAGTATGTGCAACATCATTTCTTATAAAATAATAAAACTCTTAACCTACTATGTAAAAAGATATACATTGAAATGCTGTTAACCAAAGCCATTGACTAGCTTGTTAAAATAGTTGCCCTTCCTAACTAGCCTATGATATTTCACATGTTTCTGGACAACTAGCCAAAAAAGAAAATATGACACGCATCCAACATGCTTGAATGTCTTACCAAGACCGAAAATAAAAAAGATCACCCATGTTTGAATGTTGTCCTCCCATGGCAAATGGACAAATTGTTCCTTCTCTCTTTGATGCTCATTTTCATTCTTTGAGGTAAGCATGACTAGGGTAACTTCTAAATTTGAGCAAGGTGTCTAATTGGACATCCTCTTGAAAGATCTGCAACCTTGATCTCTTGTTGACTAGCATGGGTTGGATTTGATGTATTCTTTACTAGTATGGAGATCGCCTCTTTTTGTTGCAACTCATGACTTTCTAATTCAAGAGATACCAATCCATAGTAAATGGATGAGAAGATGGCATCAAACTCATCCAGAAAGTCATCTTCATAATCAAACTCCTCTATGATTCCCTCTATGCCATGAAAAAGTGCAGGTCAAGGAACAACGTTATGCACATCATTCTGCTATCTTCAAGGAAATGGGTGTACTTATGAACATTCTCCTCTATCTCCATATCAACAAAAAAGGGAGCTTTTCAAATAAGAGGATTGGATCTTCCTCCTCTTTGTTATCCTTTGTATACAGAGAGGTTTTGTTGGAATACAACCTTCTCAATATCCTCTTGCAACTCCTCTTTTTGGAGCTTTGAGTCTTCCTCTGCTTCTTCTTCTTCTTCTTCTTCTTCTTCTTCTTTTTATTTTTCTTTTTCAACTTTAGTACGAGTTATCTCCTCATTTTATAATCAAATGGAAGCTCACAACCAACTAGTTGTACTTCTTCCATAGCTTCCAGTCGCCTGATCTTTTCTTCACTAGCAACAACTTTCATTGCAAGAAACAAATCTTTTTGTTTTATTAGAGCCTTTTCTTTCTATTTTATAATTTTATCCTTGTAAGAAATCTCTTCTTTCCTCTTGTGATATTTTTTCTCTTCCATGATAGCCCTTAATTCTTCTCGAGATTCAACAATATCTCCCTCATGCTGATATTTTCTATGTTTCCCACATTTTGGTGTTGGACGGGAGGGTATGCATTCTAATAGGAGATAATATAAGCCTCAGATGGATGGTAAGCATTAGAAACTGTAGACGGAAACTAATAATAACTTGTTGGAATAGAATATGAAAGAAAACTATGAGCATTTCTGGCTTGATATTGCTGGTAGGGAGGCAAAATTCTTGCATTTTCATGAAAAGGAGAGAGAAAGATCCAATGTCCATAATATCCCTCCATACCAAAGCATAAGGAGAGAAAGATATCTACAAATTATTTTTCAAACAGGAAGGAAATTTCTACTCAAAATCGATATCTAGGCATATACCATTAGAATTAGCCAAATTTCTTGCTCTATAGAGTCGCCAGGTGCTTGAAACATGAACCTTAAAGGTTAAAAATAATGAAGAATGCACCAAATATTCAGATGTGAAATCTTTCTCCCACCGACGTTCCAAGAAAATTGTTAATTCCTAAGAGGCTCGCGCCTAAATAAGGGCAGTCGGGAAGCTTCACATGAGGGGGACAAATTGTGCCATGTGAAACAACCTTTGGGATTTTAGAAGTTGGCTCTTCGTACTATTTTTTTTGGGAAAGGGGAAGAAGAATTAAACACAAATGCCATGATGATGCCCCAAACATTTTGAAACCCTTTGAATTTCCCTTTAGAAATAACAACAAACAATCCCAGAAATGAGCATAGAATGCCACAGAATCTTCATTGTAGGAAAGAGAACATAATGCTAAAGTCAAATGGAAATAGAAAAACTATTTTGATCTTCTCATGAGAAGCACCCACTAATACTCACAGGAAATGTTTATATTATCTGGATAAAATAGTTATTTTATGAGAATTTTATTCACCAAAATGACATAGTATAACCCCATATTACAAATATTGAAAGAGTAACCTAACATGGCTCAATAATTTGCAAGTTTGTGATAAATTATAAAATCCTAAAAATAACAAAGGATAGCTACATTCATCCATAATTGACACAGATCTTTAAAATCATCCACAAAACAGAAGAAAACACACATTAGAGGCAAACTAGGCATAATCTAATATGCTTTCTTCCATTGATTATGTGAAAAATACAAGGCTAGGGTATGAGAAAATGAGTCTGTAACTATTTCTGAGTGTTCTTTTAAGGCTGGTGAACAAAAAAACCCCAGAACCAAAAACCATCCCCTTTTATTACAATGTTCCTGCAAGCTTTTATAGAAGAATTCCTCGAACTGAATCTAAAAATACAACCAAGAAAGGGCCTAGCATTTGTGCCATGTGGAAAAAATCGTCATGGAATTTTTTACAACTTCCTCGACATACTTCTCTACATCATTATTCACATGCAGTATGGGTTCCACCTGTGCCTTTTCAAACTTCCTCGCCATCATGAGGGAATAAATTCCCAACTCCACTCGTAGTGGTTCCTCATTTTTTGAGCATGGAGGCGATTGCTTTTCAAAATGGGATAGGTCACTAGATGAAAAAGAGGCATTCACCTTGAAGGATGTGGGCCCTGTAGGTCTATTGGTCATCATGAGTGCAACTTGGACATGTGGCATGTTTGTAGGATTTCTTTTGCATTGCCTTCCCTTTAGCCTTCAAAAAACCCCTGGTGCTGATACCTGACACTCTATGTAGCGAGTGCACTTTAAAATTGAAAGAATTTGAAGGAAAAGAGCTCTTGGATATGGTAAAAACCATGCCATTTTGACATTTGGTTACCCCAACTTTGTGGGGGCATAACTTTTTTCTCGTTGCTCAAAATTCAAAACAAAATACATCGTTGGAAAGGTCTTCAAGAGATCTAGAATCAGTCCCCTAGCACCATACCTTTGAAATATTTTTGCTAAGGGACAAACGATAGTTTCAACACTGAATTACACCCTGAAGGCCTCCAAAAATGCACTTGTCTGAAACATAGGAAAGTACCCAAACAAAATTCATACCAAAACAAAATTCATCTCTACTCACTCTCTCACTTTTGTATTCCCTAAAATTACCTTAAGAATGATTTGGATGAAGGCTAACGTAGATAACATCTACATTTTTTGTGACTCATAGGGGATCTCAACCTATTGAGAAAGAACCTCAAAATATTTGGTTTTATAGAATAGAATGTCGTATCCATTGGTCACAAACTCATAAAAAGGGAGCCATCACAAACATACCTGCCTCAAAACAAGAGAAGACAAAAAAAAATTGTGCAAGTATGCACTTGGAGGAAAAATGGAAACCACAACATGCATTCCCTTTAGGAGAATGCAGTATGTGCAATGACACTTCTTGGAAAACAAGAAAATTCTAACCTACTATGTACAGAGATTTACATTGAAATTATGTTAAACAAATTTATTGATTGTCTTGTTAAAATAGTTTCCCTTCCTAACTAGCTTATGATATTTCACATGCTTCTTAACAACTAGCCAAAAAATAAAATTTGACAGGCATCCAACATGTTGAAATGCCTTACCAAGACCGAGAAAAAAAAATCTCACTCATGTTTGAATGTTGTCCTCCAGTGGCAAATGGGCAAGTTGTTCTTTCTCTATTTGATGCTCATTTTCATTCTCTGAGGTAAGCATGACTAGGGGTGACTTGTAGATCTGAGAAAGGTGTTGATGGGACATCCTCTTGAAATATCTACTACCTTTATCTTTTTTTGACCAACAGAGTTTGGCTCTGATGACTTCTTTACTGGTATGAAGATCTCCTCTTTTTGTTGCAACTCATGGCTTTTTGATTCAGGATTGAGAAATCCACAGTCAATGGATAAGAAAATGGCATAAAACTCATCCAGAAATTCATCTTCATCATAAATCTCCTATATGATTCCCTCCATGCCATGAAATGGTGCAAGTCAAGGAATGACCTTATGCACATCATTATACTTATATTCAAGAGCAAGGGTGTCCTTATGAATATTCTCCTCTATCTCCATATCAACAAAAAGGGGGAGCTCTTCAAATAAGAAGATACAATCTTCCTCATCTTTGTTATCATCTATTTGCAGAGAGATTTGTTGGAATAAAACCTTCTCAATATCCTCTTGTAGATCCTCTTTTCGAGCTTTGCCTTCTTCTTCTTATTCTTCTTCAGTAGGAGTTATCTCCTGATCTTTATAAGAAAATGGAATCTCATAACCAACTGGTCGTGCCTCTTCCATAACCAATGTTCGTCTGATCTTTTTTTGAGTTGCAAAAATTTACATTGAAAGAAACTTCTCTTGATGTTTTCTTAGATCCTCTTCTTGCTACTATATAATCCGAGCGTGATAAGAAAATTCTTCTTGCCTCTGGTGATATTTTTCTCTTCCTCGATAGCCCTTAATTTTTCTCAGAGATTCAGCAATATCTCCTGGGTGATAATATTTTCCAGGTTTCCCACATTTTTATGTTGGGCGAGAAATTAAGCATGTTGATAGGAGATAAAATAAGCCTCAAATGGCTAGTAAGCATTAGAAGGGGCAGATGAGAGGAAAGCATTGTGAAACTTCTTATAACTTGTTGCAACAGAATATAGGGGAAAACTATGAGCATTTCTAGATTGATATTGTTGGTAGGGAGGAAAAATGCTTGCATTTACATCAAAAGGAGGGGAAAGATCCACTTTTCATAATATCCCTCCATACCAAAGCATAAGGAGAGAAAGAGATCTAAAAAATGTTTTCTCAAACATGAAGGAAAGTTCTATGCAAAACTGAGATCTAGGCATATTCCATCAGAATTAGCCAAATTTCTTGAGCTACAAAGTTGCCAGGTGCTTGAAATGTGCCTTTTAGAGGCTAAAAATATTGAAGAATGCACCAAATCTTCAAATGTTAAAGCTTTGTGTAATCACCTAAAAATGGTCAGCTAAACCCTAGACCCCCAACCTTAGCAATTAATCAAGAAACCCTAATCTTGATAAACTTTAAGTCCTAAATCAAACATGCAATTCATCAAATTTGAACTGATCTAACCTAAACCCTAGGTCCTAATCAATCATCATACTTGATTAATTAATTAATTCCTAAAATCATAATACATTGGCAAATAAACCTTATGTTAATTATTTAATTGATATTGTGATATATTAATTAAATAAAAATTACAAAATTGTCAATTAAATAAAAAAGGAATTAAATTAATTATAAAAACATAAATGTGCATTCAAAATCAATTAAATTATAAAAAATGCATATGACATCATCAAATTCAGTTGATTGATTATCAAAATGGAAACAATCTAGTTCCACTCAGTTAACTGATTCTCCATTGTTTATCATTTTGGAAACATTTTAGTTAACTGAAAACTGAATATGGAAGTTTCCAAAATAATTGATCAGTCAGTTCAGTAAACAGACTCTCTCGACCAATTGAATCACTTTCACATGGATTGTGCTTCTTCAATCTAATCTGAGTCACTCTTTTTGTTCAATCTCGACCGTCGATTCGAGAGAGATTTCTATAAAAGAGAAACTCTTTTCCTTCACAAAGGATCCTAAATTTTTATTAGTTCATTATTATACTGCATTTTCATTCTAGCATTCTTAGCATTTTAGCTTTCATTTATCTAAAATTGTTGTTTATTACTTTCAAGCATACAAATTTAATTTTAGAGCACACTTTAAATTTGGTGTTTTTAAAATGAATATCTCACATTTCATTTGGTGCTTCTAAAACTGAATCTAATTAGCTTGGATGAACAACAAATTGCATAATGATTTATATTAATCAAAGCATTTTATTTTTAGCATATAGATTAAATCCTTCATTTAAGTCTTCGGTGTAGTCACTGAACTTGCAATGATCCGAGAGCAAGCTCATACTCCTGCCTTCTAGAAGGCAACAGGTCAACTCATTTAGACATGCATGATGAATGAATCCATATTCATTCCTATATGCAACTAAATAAAAATGACCATGTTGAAGTGTACTACTAAAGTAGAGGTCCACTTTTAGCACACACATTTCTAGCGCCCACCGTGGGGCAGGAAAATCAATTTTTGGCTTCATTATTAACTTCTATTTTTAATTTTGTTTTCCATTCATTTTGACCAAAATATGAGTACACCATTACGTCTAGGTTGTCATTTTGGTGCGAAATGACTATAAATACGGCTACCTTCGCTCAAAATTGAATCTGTCACAAAACATTTTGTAAACAGAGGTCGTACGACCTCTGCAAGCAAATTGAGACAGATTTGTTTTCTGTCTACATGCAGACCGAGGAATAATTTTCAAAAAATTTCAAAAATTTAGTTTAACCTAAGCCCTCTCTAATATTATCATGGTTAATGTTTTAATCTATCTGGCATCGTTAATCAAACATACCCTCTAACGAGAGTCAAACATACCATCCACCTTTCTTTCTTTCTTTCTTTGTATGGGTTTACATTTTGAATAAAAACAAAAAAATTTCTCACCATCCCATGAATGTGGGATTAAATATCCCCCCACTCACCTCTCGGTGCTGCTCTGCACAACCTAAGCTTTCTTCACCCCGCCTCCCTCAGCCACCACTCTTCCACCCCGGCTCCGCTTACCACTCCCTCCTCCCATCCCACCACCACCCCACACCTCCTCTCTCACCACT
>MU224357.1:613554-643802 GCA_018584345.1 Thuja plicata | reverse complement strand
AACACTATGTTCACATCCCACCAAACATCATGTAACAACCCCTTCTCCCCCCACCTCCCTCTACTGCTTCCCCTCAACAACTTCAAAACACTCCCCCACCAGTGCCTAAATCCTCCCTCTCCATTGTGCAGCTCCCTTTCTTCCCCTAGCCTGCACTGAACTTCGTCCCTCCCGCTCCCTCAAACTCGCTGCCTCCTCTTTGACCACCCTGAGCATCTATACTATTTACGCTATCTATAGTTGGCTCACTAGTAATTAGTTCCCGTCATTCACTGATGGGACAGATTAATTAGTTTATAGCATGCATGGTTAATCAATGAGCTATGCCCAACCCGCCAAACCAATAGATTTTTCTGTCAGAAATATAAGGTCAATGAGCCAGCCAGGAAGGGTTTTTCTATTTTGAGCAAGTTCTTCCATTTCCCGCCGCAAGTTTTCCACCTTAATCCTCCCGCTATAGCTGCTTGAATAAACATCCAGAAGTGGATTGAGACCAACCAACCCCGGTCCTAGTAATTTAGCTTAATCCAACCAACTTTTGCATCTCCCCTCCCATCCAAGCCTACTTTAGCCCTCCAAATAGGCCAGTAATAAATTGACATGTGGCGCTCAACCACCTCATCTGCCAACTCAGAAGAGAGGAGGAAGACAAGTCATCTCCCTTTTGCCACACAGAAGATTTTGATGCATTAAAATTGACACTCCTCAAACCATCAAAATCTAGGGTCATTGGATTTTTATGATATCCTTTTGACCATCAAATTTAACCTTTCAGTCTACTGGTGTCAGTGAGAAGTTTTAAAAATTTGCCTTCACCATTGGCAGTTTTGATTTTGCAGCCTAACTTTGAAGTGCCATAACTTGCTTGTTTTAGGTCCTTTTCTAGTGTGATTTTTTTTGTTTTGGGTAGATTTTCCCAGTGATCATAGTGGTGGAGTTTTTTTCTATTTTTGGTCCCTGGATTGATCATAAATTGCACTTTTGGTGACTATACCTACCTAATCCTACATTTTGCAACTTCTAGAGCTTCATACGGGCTCATACGACAACCTTTCTGAGCGCATTTTTTTAAAGTGTGTTATTTTTCATCTTATTTCTAAATATGTAATCAAAATTATGAGTTTCTAATTTTTCTAACGCTGACGAGTTTTGGGCTTGGTTGTTCTCTGATTATCTTATTGGTTTCAACCTAACTGTGGTTTGCAGGACGCTGAAAAAGAAGACTAAAACACAAACTACTAACGCATCATCTTGCAGGTTGCCTTGCTTGATAGAATGCTAAACATTGTGGTTGCATATTGTTTTTGTTTTATTAAAATAGGAATGCACATACAAAAATTTTTAAAATGAAATTTTGTCTGGTGTTTTAGGGATGGTAATAATGTCAGGAAACTATGCTCTCACCCTTTTGGGATGATCAGAATCCAGAAACATTTATTGTCATTCGCCGTTTGAGATTTGTAACTTTAGAATGCCTGTCTAAGTGGGAAAAAGTACTCACCCTTAGAGAACGACCCAAGTGAGAACAAGCTAACGCCAAGCTTCTTCGACTCACTATAATAAAAATGCTTCTCAAGGCCAAAACCTTGAAAGATAATTGGAATTTGAGCTTATACTCAGCTCTCACCTAACACAAAGTAGGGCCTCTGGGTCTCAATCACGTATTGTGAACTACTTGTGCTAAGGTGCTATGTGGGGTTAGCAGCCTGAATCACACTTGCCCAGATATAGAGGATACACTTAAATGAAGACCCTTACTAAAACCCTTTTTAGATAGTGGCCAAAATCCTTTTCTACTTATTGATATAGGCATTGTGAGACATGCATGCCTAAGAAACCTCTCATGTACCCCTCTTGTTGAGACAGTAAATTTATCAAGATCCTCGGATCTTGAGAAATTCAAAGCTTGGTAGGCCCGAGAAGTGTGTGTCATGGAGGGGAGCTAGTGTTGCCAAGCTTCTAAATGTCTGAATTGAATGGGTATTTTATTGTAGGAGGATTCAAACAAGTATTGTCCATTTATCGCCACCTAGGAATAGGGTTTGCTTGATGTGCTTGAATAGATAAGGGCTTCTTGATGTGTCTGGTGTGAGTGTTCACTGAAACAACAACAACAACAACAACAAAAACAACAACGACAACAACAACAACAATGGCCAAACAATCTAGAAAACTATACACTTTGGATATTTGTCTGTCGTATCTCATCTAAAACATCAAAATGCTCAAACAATTCCAAATCTACACTCTTAGGTGTTAAGCTGTCATACTCTTGTTTGAGTTTCTGCATCTACTATCAAATGCTAAGAATCTATCAACTTGTTGTCCAATTCTGTATTCTACTGTGAAGGTTCGGTCAAAATTTTCACAAAATTTGTGTTCTTATCAACATCATCACTAGTCTATCTTTGACTGCAGTCTGTTGACAGTCTAACTTGTTGTTTAAAAATCTAATTTCACTGTGCTAGTCCAAGTGACTTGTTACTTTAATCATTTTGTCTGCGCTATCCTTATCCTGATTTGTGAGGGCAGGTTCGTTAACCTGGACTCAAGATCAAAGTCGTTGCTTCTCCTCCTCAGTTGGACTTTATCTCCTTTGTCCTTTGGTCTTGGACTTAATCAACACTTTAGATATCACTTCAACACCTGTTAGTCAATCAATCGATTCGTCATACCTCATCTTCAATCTTCTATGCAAGTGCATCAAGACAATCTTAAAATGTCTAATAGCAAATGGGCTAAACCATATGGTCCTAATAACATGCAAGAAGATATTCTTATGCCAGCTTTAGCAAAACAACTTGAAACGTTGAAATCTGAAATCCAAAAATTAAAGGGAGAAAAGGATACACCATCCAACAAGTCCTCATCAATCTTTCATTTATACTATGATCAGGAGTCATCCATACTTCCTTTCTCTTCAAATTTAGATGAAAGTCTTTTCTATCCGCAAAAGAAAGATATTGCAAGTCAAGAAGTGTCTAATTATCCTTTAGAGAGAATCTTTACTCCTTTGGGACAATCTTATAAATTAGCATTGGAAGAACTTCTTGAGAATGATCTCATCACATTACCTCAAGCCACATCATGTGGACAAATATTCTTGATTACCTATTGTGCATATCATCAACATAATGAGCATAAAACTTCATCTTGCATGGAGTTGAAACATAAAATACAAGATCTCATAAATGATGGCATAATCGAAGTAGAAAATCCTAATGAATCATCTAGTGAAGATAATGATCTCAAGCATGATCAATATAAGGAATCTATGTCTAGCAATGGTCCCATATCACATCTACTTCTTCCACCATTCCTCCATCTCCTAAAGCTTCACCATCTCTATCAAAGAATGAGCCTAATGACGACTATGTCTACCCTCAAGGACTACCTCTAAAAGAGATCCAAGCTAATCAACATATGTCTGCAAGTCTTTCTCAGGCCTCTCAAATCATAGCCCCAAAGCTTCCAGGTACTTCAATGACTATCATGCCTACTCAAAATGATAGTCCATCAGCCTGTCAAGAATCCCCTATGCAGATAAAAACTCCTAACTCATCCTTAAAAGTGGCTCCATATCAAGAGGGTAATCTGTAGTGTGCAGACACTAATATCGGTAATGATCAAGATCAAGCCACTGTCCATCCTTATCCAATGGTTGACCAAAGTCACATATCTCAAGATTTTCATGATGATTTCATCATCCCCTTCCATTTCTTCCAAGAACATAGCTCTCCATCTCCCAAGAAAGATCAAGATATCATTTTTGGCATCTCTAATGAGCCTATTGAAATTCAAGAGAAAGGTACCCTTTGCACACAATCTAAAGATCCGTGTCAAGATCAGAGCATCCCATCATCTCCTTATCATGCGCCTCCACATCCACCTCAAGAAAAAATCATTCCTCCAAATCTCTTGTAGAAAAAAGTATCCCCTCAGCTTCAACTGCTCCTATCAAAGTTGTTCCTATCAAAGCTCCTCATGCACCTATGGATATAAAGGTAAATTCAAAAGAGAAGAACCTTGGTCATGCAGCTCACTCTAAAAATGTTGATATCCCTTCCACACCTTATATCCCTCCATTCAAATGTAATAATCATTATTCTCCATCCTCCAAGTCCATCCTTGGTCCCTATATTCCAAGGCTAAAACCTTCAAACCTTCCATCTATATTGGGTCCTTATATCCCTCCATCTACCATGCCTCTCACTACTAGCTTGTTATCCACTTACCCTATCACCTATCAAGATCAACAAAGACATACATCCTTGAAATCTCCTTATCAACCCATCTATATGAACCAGTCATATCAGTCCTATTCATCCACACTCCCCAAGTCTTTTGGAAACAATTTGGATGTACAATGAAAAAATAAAAATTCAAAGAATCCACTTACATATGAAGATCACTATGTCCCATCCAATCGACATGTGACTACAAAGAAAAAAGAAATATTCAAGAGACCAAAAAGTTCCACTGAGAAAAGAATAAAATCAAAGAAAATATGGGTTCCTAAATCCATCATGGAAGAATTGAGTTCTAAATCTAAGCAAAGATTAAAATCAAAGAAAATATGAGTTCCTAAATCCATCATGGAAGAACTGTGTTCTAAGTCATCCAAAAGCAACAAAATATCAAAAGCTATGTGGATTCCCAAGCCCATTCTTAAGGACTTGGATACAAAAATAAAATCAAAATCTATGTGGATTCCCAAGTCTCTCTTAAAAGGCTTGAACAAAAAGGAAAAGTCAGAGTTGGCATCCAAGCTTCCAAAGTCTTTCACATCATCTCCATCTAAACATCTCCCATCGTCTAGCTCTATTTTGGGTCCTCATTTCCCAAAATACTTTACCTTGAATATTGCATCCATCTTGGGTCCTAGTATACCAATATCCATATCCACTCATACATCAAAACCTCAAGCTATTCCATCCACTTTTTCTTCATCCATCCACTACCCTTCAAGGTGTGTGTCAATGTTGATCTTATCACCATTTCCATCTACCCCTACGCAAAATTTTCAATACCCTATCCCATATCCTTCCATTCCAATTATCCAATCCATCAAAGAAATCACTGGCTACCATCTCCCTTATCCTCCATATCATTATTCTCTAACATCACCCTATCAGCATCTTCGAGCATACTTTAAGCGGCTGTGGCCCATCATATCATATCTTTCAAAGGAGCACCATCTAAAGAGCAAGAAGCTATAGTTCCTTCATAAAATCAGAAGTACAAAAGAAAAAAAAAAGTGCCTTGGTGAAAACCTGGTAAATAGACACCTTGGTAGAAAAAGTAAAGATAAATCAATCTGTCCTCTATTGAAAACCACTTCTTGTGGTGCCTTGGATAAGTACCATGATGAAAACCAGGCAAACATGCATCATGCATAATTCTTCTTACTTTCACTCTTCACTTGGGGGCAATTTCCTTCCATGTCATCTTATTCCATCATATCTTACATCTAGCTATCCCATGAGCATCTATGTTCCTTCTTGTGATCTTGACAAGGTTGAACCTATCCACGAGCATCTTGTATCCTCACATTCATTATCCTTTCCATTAGCCTATCCACTTTCACTCATCCATGACACTACCCTATCATGATCTTTCTTATCCCAAGCCTATCATTCCTATCTCTGAGCAATCTTTCCATAATCCAAAACATGCACTTATACCTCCATCACCCCTTATCCCAATCACACTATCATGGCTATATCCTATCCAAAATTGAACCCTTGGTCTTGATCTAAATGAAGAACAAAAAAAATGAATTTTTTTTTCTCAAAAGTCTCTTGACATGTCCATTCTCTTAGACCACGTTCTTTCATGACATCTGGTCATTATCTTTTATGCTATCCAACATTGCTCCATGAGCCTACATTGCTATACTATTTTTTCCCTAGCTTGGGTAATCTTGAGGAGACTGTCCTTGAGGGTCGCATTCACCCTATTCATCCATCATTGGTTGCTCACCTCATCCATCAACTTTCTAATCCATCTGTAATGACCTCTACCTTGCTAAACATTGGGGCCAAACCAATGTGATCTTTCTTGAGAATGGTTAATCTAAAAAAATCTAAAAATTGAAAAAATTCTTAAAAAAATGATCATCTTGGTGAAAACCTAGCAATAGGTGCCTTGATGCATCGATAAAAAAAAATCAAAAAGAGAAAAAAAAAAAAAATGGAAAAATCCTAAAAATTGGAAAAAGTCTTGAAAAAATGATCATCTTGGTGAAAACCTAGCAATAGGCGCCTTGATGCATCAATCAAAAAAATCAAAAAATGGAAAAATACAAAAATAATTGAAAAAGAAGAAAAAGGTGCCTTGGTGAAAACCTAGTAAACAGGCACCATGGTAGGAAAAAATAGAATCTTTGCCAAGTAGGTGAAAACCTGGTAAATAGGTGCCTCTTGTACTCAACGCTCCATATATCAATGCTCAGTCTTGGAAATCCTTTGCTTCAGTTTGTACATAGCTTTCAGTCACTTTTGTGACACTCTGGTTCTTCTGAGAACCCTCCTGGCTTGAAACCGATCCAGAGTCATAACCTAGGGGCAATCAAATTGGCTTTGTCCTTGCAGTATGAGTCAAGTCAGACATTGTCATTTTCTACTAGGGGCATGGGTCCCCAAATTTGATCACATCTTTGGTTTACACAAGACTCAGTAATCTTTTCATTTTTGAAGGACAACTCACTGCTGACGCTAGTAGGTGTTTCTCAACACCAAAATCAACAGTGTTTCTTAATACTATCTTTGGATGCATCTATGTTTCTTAACACACATTAGATATCGCAAACATAAACAACAGATTGATAGCAATCAAACACAAATAAATCACAAGCACAGTGGTGTTTCTCAACACCCCTCATACATATACACATCTGAAAAATTTTAAACTAGCTGAAGTATGTTGAAATTCTATTTGTATGTCTATTCTCATTGATTTTGCTAATCTTTTCTTTGTCTACTGCTTGTTGGTATGGTCCCGATGATCAAGCAACGTCAAATAAATTGGGTGTATGTGGTAAGAGCTCTTGCACTAAGGTGGAAAAGCCTCACATCCTTTGATCCTATTTATTTGTACGCCAAGGTGAGGTTGGAACTATCTCCTTAACTATTATTGCTCTGCTTGTATAAGCAACATCACACTCATGGTTATCTTGGCTTTGAATGCCTCGATACTAGTGTACTCTTGCAACATCAACTAGAAACAATGTTCAGGTCATCTCAGTTGTTGTTCCCCAATACTTACGTTAGTTTATCATATCTTATCTGATGAAAATCATATTCATATTCTTATGGTCGCAGTGGCACCAGTAAGGATTGTATCGACTCTGATATTCCAAAAATGATCAATGATGAAAATTTTCAAAGATAAAGCTCAGTGACTACACATTAGGTTGCATTCATGTTAGTCTTGCATCTTGCATCTTCATAGTGTTGAAATCAGCATAATAACTTTATCTCTCTCCAATGTGAAGGATCTGAGATTCTAGTTGATCAATCTTCTCATCGTCAAGTGGTCATTTGTATGTGAACATGACACCCCTTGCTAAATCAACTGTCCTGATTCTATTTTTCAGGATCGAAATTAAAATCTAAATTTGACCACTTGCACAACCAATGGAAATCTCTCATGCTTTTCTTCTAATCAATCCATGTATCTTACTTTTGGTCAGTCTCGGTCAAACAGGACCTTCCATCAAGTATAGAGCTTTTGTCCTAATCACGTGGGACCTATTTCTAATTAGATCAGCTTCTTGCATCATGTAATCAATTGAATTGCTTCTCATCACTAGGGCACCTAGCCATATTTCAATTTCGCTCCTGAGGGGGCAGGATCAGGACATCAACATCCCAATGATCACATCCTTAATCAAAACCCCATTGCTTGGGGCATCTCAGCTTCATCGCATCAAATCAAGTTTAGATCATCTTAAATTAAAGGCAACCTAATCAATGGTCTTATACAGTGGTGAATACACTTGAAACCAGACAAGATAGGTCTTATACGGGCTATTCATTATTGAAACCAGATACATTGATCAAATTGGCTTCATTGGTTCAAATCAAGTCAATTTTCTTTCTAATCAAATCTCTTAACGGTAATCAGTTTCATTGCTTCAAATAAAACTTGTTATTCATTCAAACCAATCAAAAAGGTTTAAGAGTTCCTAACAAATGTTTAGTTTCATCGCTTCAAATCAAACTGAGCATTCTATTTTATATCTTTTGATTAATCTTCGTCCAATCAAGCTTGAAGTCAGTCTTCTTCTTCAAAAGAATGGTTTCCTCGCTTCAAATCAAACTATTCTGGGTCTTCTCGCTAACAAGTCTTTGAATCAATGTGTTGATCATACATCAATTCAAAGAGAGGCAAATGTAATCACCTAAAAATGGTCATCTAAACCCTAGACCCCCAATCTCAATAATTAATCAAGAAACCCTAATCTTGATAAACTCTAAGTCCTAAATCAAACAGACAATTTATCAAATTTGAACTGATCTAACCTAAACCCTAATCAATCATTGTACTTGATTAATTAATTAATTCCTAAAATCATAATACATTAGAAAATAAAACTTATGTTAATTATTTAATTGATATTCTGATATATTAATTAAATAAAAATTACAAAATTGTCAATTAAATAAAAAAGGAATTAGATTAATTATAAAAACATAAATGTGCATTCAAAATCAATTAAATTATTAAAAATACATATGCCATCATCAAATTCAGTTGACTCATTATCAAAATGGAAACAATATAGTTCCACTCAGTTAACTGATTCTCCACTGTTTATCATTTTGGAAACATTTCAGTTAATTGAAAACTGAATATGGAAGTTTCCAAAATAACTGATCAGTCAGTTCAGTCAACTGACTCTCTCGACCAATCGAATCACTTGCACATGGATTGTGCTTCTTCAATCGAATCTGAGCCATTCTTTTTGTTCGATCTCGACCGTCAATTCGTGAGATATTTCTATAAAAGAGAAATGATTTTCCTTCACAAAGGATCCTAACTTTTTATTAACATTATTATATTGCATTTTCATTCTAGCATTCTTAGCATTTTAGCTTTCATTTATCTAACATTGTTGTTTATTAATTTCAAGCATACAAATCTAATCTTATAGCACACCTTGAATTTGGTGTTTTTAAAATGAATATCTCACATTTCATTTGGTGCTTCTAAGACTGAATCTAATTAGCTTGGATGAACAAAAAATTGCATAATCATTTAGATTAATCAAAGAATTTTATTTTCAGCATATATATTAAATCCTTCATTTAGGTCTTCGGTGTAGTCACTGAGCTTGCAATGATCTGAGAGAAAGCTCATACTCCTATCTTCTAGAAGGCAATAGGTCGACTCATTCAGACATGCAGGATGAATGAATCCATATTCATTCCTGTATGCAACTAAAGAACAATGACCATGTTGAATTGTACTGCTAAAGTATGTTGTAAAATTAAGATCGTCCTATAGAGAAAATCTATTACTCTTTATTGTGTTGTTCGTAATACTAAATGTCTGTATAAGTATATATTACTGATTATGTATTTTTGTGTGATGTAGAGGAGAAGAGGATGTCGTTATTAATGATTGCTTTCCTCTCAACACATGATTCATTTAAATATCATTCAAGGGAATCTCTACATAGAGACATGACTCTACGTGGCTAAAGCTACGTAGAGCCATGTCTATATGTAGACATGCCTCATATGAAGCGATGCATATAATGGTTGACTCAATATATATTAATCCATGGACTTACGTTTAACTATCGGTTGGTAGTTAATGTAACATGTATATATGTTACGTTAACTATCCACCAATAGTTATATAACAATAATATTGTCTTTATCGACTGAGTCGATTGCTTCCATTTAATCATGTCGCTCGTTTAAATAGACCATTGTCGATTTGATTAGTAATGATTATATATATATGTATGATAGAACAATAACAATATAACTTATTTGATTATATCAATAAAATCAATGCTATTGTTTTAACACTCCCTCTTAGCGAGAGTGGATTGATAAACAAAAGTGTGAGTGTTATTAAATCCCCGACTTAACTCAGATTTGGATTTCACTCATATGATCAATCAGGATTTCTGGCATGATCCGGAACATAAGTTCAACCTGATGAAGAAAATTTATCACAATCCCCGACTTATTCATAACAGGATTTTGGTAATAAACATAAGTATCAAGATACTTGGCGCAATCCGAATCAAAAATTGAATCAATTGTTATCATAACCCCCGACTAAATTTGGAACTGGATTAGAGGATAAATTAATGGTGTCAAGATATTTGGCATAATCCAAATCAAAACTTGAGGCACATGTTATCATAATCCCTGACTAAATTCAAAACTAGATTAAATGATAACTTTTAAATATGACTTCATATCAAGGTATCTGACACAACGTAGGATATTAATATAATGTACTCATCCTAATAGAAGAGTTATCGCAATCCCCAACCAATTCATAACTAGATTTAGGGATAACAATCAAGATATCCGACACATTCTAGGACAACAACTTAATGTAGTCTAATCTTGATTCACATGTTGTTATAATCCCTAACCAATTTAGAACTAGATTTAACAACTCCAAAAATTCAGTGTCAAGACTAGTGACTACAATACACAGTCATACCTAACACTAGGTTAAGCTATTGTTTAAGTCATCACCTAGCAATAGTAACCCAACACATATGAAATATTTTCACCATTCATAATATAACACAAAATGAATGAGCCCATATGGTTATACATATTAAATCCACCTTGACTCTTCTCAGAGGGTGGCTCCATCATGGCTCATCGCAGAGAGTGGAAACCAAGACTTCCACCTCAAGGACATGTCTATCAAAGACAATAATCATTTAATATACAAGATGATGGATCACTGAAGCTGAAACCTTCTTTTCAGCTAAGGCTTTACTCCTCAACATACCAAGGTTATCTAAAAATACACAATCTTGTTTCTAGCAAGGTGCTTGGTAAGAATATCAGTCGTCTGTTCTCCACTGAATTGTATTTGTTTGCACTATCTCATAGTCTTGGTGAATTATGAGCTTTAGAAGGTATACACCATCTTGACATGGTACACTCCCTCTGAATTTGTATGACCAAGATCCTGGGGTGCCAACTTAATTTGATCTTCTAGCTTCTCCCTCTGACATGGAAGCATAGCCTTCTCATATGGTAATACTCATAATTATCTGCTACAATTTATTGATTACTAGAGAACCAAAAAAACATGGTCTACTCCCTCTAAATCAATATCCTCGAATGCCCACCAATGTAGACCCTTTAATTTCTCCCTTTGTCACAAAGGCATACCCTGTTTATATACTCAACTTAGTGTCACTACAAGATGTCACTTCATACCTTACTAAATTGTCATAAGGTTAAGGTTAAATCGGCTAGCATAAGATTCATTTTGATCTTCTCCAAGGCCACAACATCAACACTCCCTCTTGGACTTGAGGGAAGATAATAAGGACCTCTAGTATGATGTTTATCTCAATGAGCTGTAGTCTAATGATGTATGGTGATGACATGTAATTGATTGAATGTTTGAAGATGTTAAGTTGATGATCATTCAAGGCATTAAATCAATTAATGTATTGTATTGGCATTGATGTCAACTTAATATAATCTGTATGGTCATTGAAATATTGAAAAATATTTTAAAGAAATGATGAATCAAGGTTATGCTAATCAGTAATGCATACAAGTAAAGTATTCACTAAGTGACTGTATACACCGACAGAATGCACCCAATGGTTAGAGTAAAAGAACATAGTCATAGTGTGCCTGACGAGGAAATGAACAACATTACGAATGAGCAAAGTTACAGTGTTTCCCGACGAGAAAAACACATAGTAACCCGACGAAAAGAAATACAGTGTTTCCCGACGGAGAAGACAAGGACGAAGATCCTGATGACAACTGAAATCACACTGATGGAACAGTCAGTTATCACTGATGACTAACTGAAGTGTTGACCAACAGAACAAAGAGTTCAGAAAATTACAAAATGCTTAGCTGTCAAGAAGCTAAAGATATAGTTAACTGATACCTATCATTGTCTTAATCATCCAGATAAAGCCGGAGATAAGTAATTGATTTAAAGCTTCTTTGTCCAGTTGGCAAGAAGATCTCTATGAGATCAGACTGGAGACTTGCTTTAAATCTATTGGCGAGAATTTTGGAAAATGCCAAGATCAAGAAAGCCAAGAAAATAGGAAATCATGTATATAAGAGACAAACCCAATTCATTATGAATTGTGTGTGTAGGGTGAACAAGAAAGAGGAAAGATGCTAAAAAAAATATGAAGGAGAAGAAAGTCTTCATTTTAGTCCTGATCAACAAGCTAAAGGAAGAGCTATATTATACAAACATAGATGAACAGTGAGACAAGCATCATAGAGCAGAACAAGTGTGGAACAAAGGTATATATTTTATTATATTGATTAGTGAAGTAATGGACCTACAATAGATCTAAAAATATGCAATTGAGTTGTATGTATGAACATATCATTAGTGTTTTAGTTTAACCATTGAAGCATATAAGCCTCTTAATCAAAATGGACTTAAAATTCTTTTTCAATTGAGATACATCCCAAGGAGTATCAAAATGTTTGATCACAAAAGTAGCATTGGATATGCCCAATACCTATTGATAAACCAAGTGAGTGTTTGATCAAGGATGGTAGCATTAGATGCCAGATACTAGTTGAAAAACTATTTCTAAATCCTCTAAAAAGGTCACACCTAATAGTGTGTTTGTGACCTTTAATAGGGTTGGCTCTTAATAGGGATCACTTTAGAAGAGTGAAAATTTGGGGTACCGGTCCCAGTGGTTTTTCCCTTAACAAGATTTCCACGTTAAAAATCTGTGTTATGTGTGTATGATTCATTTCTTTACTATTTTTTTTCTTACATATTTGACTCTGGATTTATCAGTATACTTTGCATATTTAATGTGTTTCGGTAAATAGATGACTGCTTATCGGTGAACATACAGAAGAAGGTTTAACAAAGCAATCCGACAAATAGTAAATTGATATAAGTAATTCAAGGAATTCATCTTGTATGACAAAAGATAACTTGAGATATAATTTGTGGCTATAAGTTTAAAGGGTTGATTTAAGGATTAATTTTTGAGGCCACTAATTCACCCCCCCTCTCAGTTATTACTAAAAATTGGTATCAGAGCTTGTGTGCTTAGAAAGGAAGGCTTCAAGACCTGAGGTAAAGATCACAAGATGAATAGACGAGATGTGCCCAAGTTGAACAAAGATAATTTTTCTTCATGGAAGAGTAGAATAAGACTCCACTTATTAGGTATTGGTAATGATGTTACTCAATACTTAGACACTAAATATGTGTTTACCATAGGAGCATGAACAGTTGAAAAAATGAGAGAGAAGCATGAACACAATGACATGATAATAGAACTTGCTTTCTCACTCTCCGACGCTGAATTTGAAGATGTCAAAGAATGCAAAACTGCAAAGCAGATGTGGGACAAATTGAAACTTTTACATGGTGGTCACACAAATATTTTGAGAGCCAAGGCAGAAAGCCTTAGAGGAAAGTTTGATGATCTCAAAATGAAAGAAGGTGAAAAAATCACTTAGTACAACACAAGAATCAAAGAGGTAGTCAATGCTATCTGAGGAGTTGGAGGTGTACTAGAAGAAGATATAGTGGTAAGTAAAATTCTAAGAACCTTACTGCCTACTTATGCTATTAGAGTATCTGCCATTAAAAAAATGAGAGCAGTAGAAAATAGCAATGTTACTCTAGACAGTTTGATTGGAAGACTGATTTCATTTGAGATGAATAACTTTGATAATAGTGTCTTACCAAATATAGAGTCTGCATTCAAATCTTCTATGAGAATAAGTAAATCAAGTCATAAAAACACTGAGAAAAGATAGTGATAGTGAAAGTGAAGAAGATGACCTTGATGAAATTGAAGCACTTATGGTGGCCAGAGAAGCAAAGGTAAATACAAAGGTAAATTACCACTTGTTTGTTTTAATTGCAAAGAGATTGGACACTTTGCTGCAAGATGTACTAACAGAAGAAAAGATGACAGAAGTAATGAAAGATCATTTTAAAAGAAGTCTAACAGAGGTGATTACAGAAGCTACCGATAATCAAAAAGAAGAGATACCCAAGACTATAAGGACAAAGGAAAGAAGGCCAGTTACCTAGAAAAATGCAAAGATGATGACACTAACACCGAATTTGATGAAGACATCGAGATGGTGTTTGTAGCAGTGAAATATGATTCAGATGATGATGAAGAAAGATATGTAGAAACAACTCTCATATCTAAAGTTAGAAAAAATGATGTTTGAAACATAGATAGTGGCTGCACTCACCATATGACCGGTGATAAACAAAAGTTTGAGACTTTTGAATACTATAAAGGTGGTTCAGTAAGAATGGGTAATGACACACCTTGTCCAGTTGAAGGTAGAGGATCAATAATGTTGAATAACTAGATAAAATATGAAAATTCTTATTGGGTAAATGGATTGAATTATAATCTATTGAGTGTTTCTCAGTTGAATAATTCAAGTCACAAAGTAGCATTTGAAAATAAGAAGGCAAGGATCTTCAATAAATCAAGAAATCTGATTGGTACCAGTGAGCAGACAAAAGGTAACTTATTCTATCTGAATGATACTGATGCCACTTGTTTGATTGCTAAAAACAAAGACATATGGTTGTGGGACAAAATATTGTGTCATGTGAATTTTGACAACATGATAAAGATTAGAAAAAAGAGAAATGTCAGAGGCTTATTGACGATGACCAAGCCTGACAACATCATGTGTAAGAATTGTCAAAAAGGCAAAATGACAAAGTCTAGTTTTAAAAGCAAAACCCATACATCTGATGAAATTCTAGAATTAGTCCATACTTATTTATGTGGACCTATGAGGACAAAGAGTTATTGTGGGGATAGATATTTTATTCTCTTTGTTGATGATTACTCTATAATGATGACAATCATGTTTCTAAAAGATAAATGAGAAGCATTTAAGATGTTTAAATGGTAAAAAGAAATGATTGAGAAGAAAAATGGTAAAGAGTTAAAATGCTTAAGGTTAGATGGAGGAGGGGAATTTATTTCAGCTGAGTTCACTAACTTCTGTAATGAGCATGGAATCAAAAGATAGGTCTCTGCACCAAGAACACCACAGCAGAATGGAATTGTTGAAAGAAGGAACAGATCCATTATTGATTGTGCAAGGACACTGATGATAGACAAAGGCATCACCCAAATCTTCTGGAGGGAAGTTGTCAGTACTATTGTTTACACAATGAACAGAGTACAATTGAAGAAAGACACCAAAAATACACCTTATGAACTATGGTATGGATACACACCCAATGTGAGTTATTTCAAAATTTTCGGTAGTTAATGTTATATCTTAAAGGATGATAGAAATGGTAAAATTGACTCCAAGAGTGATGAAGGAATATTTTTAGGGTATTCTACCAAGAGCAAGGCTTATAAATGTCTAAACAAAGCCTCTAACAAAATTGTTGAAAGTGCAAATGTAAAGATAGATGAATTTGTAGAGAAGAATGAAAAGGAAAGCATGTAAGAACCAGAGGACTACAACAAGTTTACTTACAATGAGGAACTTGACACTCTACCATACCAACCATGTAGAGTTCCCAAACAACAGATCATTACACCCGAGCATCAGACTGCAAATACCGATGATCAGAATATTCCTCAAGATGATGCACAAATTGATGAAGAACAAAATGAAGAAGAAAATGATGATCAAGATGATAGACAAAGAGATAAACCTATACTTTATAGATATGTCAACAGGAACCATTCGCAGGACCAGATTATAGGAGATAAAAAGGATGGTATGAGAACTAGAAGTAAGTCTCTAAATACAAGATGTCTTATTTGTGATTATGAGCCCAAATCTGTCAATATTGCACTAGATAATGATGATTGGATAAGTGCAATGAATGAAGAGATTGAACAGATAGAGAAAAACAAGACATGGACACTTGTACCAAGACCAAATGACAAGAATGTCATCAGCACAAAATGGATATTTAGGAATAAGATGAATGAGAATGGAGAAGTCACAAGAAATAAAGAAAGACTAGTATGCAAGGGGTATGCACAAGAAGAAGGAATTGAATATGGAGAGACCTTTGCACCTGTTTCTAGGCTAGAAGGAGTAAGAATGTTACTTGCTTATGCTTCATATAAAGAATTCAAGGTATAAATAATGGATGTCAAGCATGCATTCCTGAATGGAATATGTGAAGAAGAGGTATACATTGAACAACCAGAAGGGTTTGTTGATCCAGACAAGAGAGACATGATATGTAGACTTCACAAAGCCCTGTATGGATTGAAACAAGCACCCCAAGCCTGGTATGAAAGACTTCATTCCTATCTTATAAGTATTGGATTTGTAAGGACTAGTGAAAATAATAATCTTTATTTGAAGGAAGATATTGATGCTAACATTTTGATTGATGAGATATTTGTTGATGACATAATATTTGGAGGCAAATATATGCTATGCAAATCATTTGCAAATGATTTGAGCAAAGAGTTTGAGATGTCTATGTTTGGAGAGATCAATTTCTTTGTTGGTTTGCAGATCATGCAACAAGATAAAGGTATGTTCATTACACAATCCAAGTACATCAAAGTACTAAAAATATTCAAGATGGAAGAATCCAAACCAATTGGAACACCGATGGCAACTGGATGCAAATTAACAAAGGAGGACAAGTCATCAGAGGTAAATTAAACTTTGAACAGATCAATGATTGGAAAACTCATGTATGTTGTACACACTAGACCAGATATTTCACATGTAGTAGGAATTGTTGCTAGATTTTCTGCTAATCCCAGGGAATCACATATGACTGCTGTGAAAAGAATTCTAAGATATCTGAAGAATACTGAGGAATATGGCTTATGATATAAAAGAGAAGGAAAATTTGAACTTAAGGTCTTTACCGACGCTGATTGGGCTACAAATCTTCATGATTGGAAGAGCACAACTAGAGGAGCATTCTTCATGGGTAACAGACTTGTCACATGGATCAACAAGAAACAAGGATGCATCTCACAATCTAGTGCAGAGGTAGAGTATGTTGTTGTTGCTACAAACTGCTCAAATATTGCATGGAACAAAAAGTTACTGGAAGGTATGCATATGAAAATTTTAGAACCAGTAATTATCTATTGTGATAATACAACTTCAATAAACATCTCCAAGAATCTAGTCATGCATGCTAAATCAAAGCATATTGCCATCAAGTATCATTATTTAAGAGAACAAGTTCAGGAAAAGGAGGTGATAATTGAGTATGTTCAATCAAAGAAACAATTGGCCAATATCTTCACCAAGCCATTTCCCAAGGATGCATTTGAATACTTGAGAAAGAGACAAGGGGTTAGGCCCTTGTCTACTGGTCAGTAAGATAACTACAAAGCTGCATCAGCCTACATATTATCAGAATATCATTCATGTTGACGCAAGCAAAGAGATGAACTTCAAAGATAAATCTATACGTAGAAAAATATTCATCTACTACAAGCAACACAGTTATTACCGATGGATTGAGAAATTTAAGGAATATATTATGGATAGAAATGATCCACTTGACATAATTGTCAAAAGCTTGTTTGAAAAGATAAGATGTTTGGCATTGTTGTCAAAGGGAGAGAAATATCTCATTATCATACCGATAAAGGGAGAGAGTTTATCCATTATCATCTCAGTATATCCATCAAAGTATCGAAAAGAAGAAAGTAATCAGAAAGGGAGAGAAAACATCAAAAGACAAGAAAATTCAAAGGGAGAGAGTTTGACACAAAAGGATAACACATCACACCAGAGAAAGAATGATTCTACATCTATCCAGTGAAGGGACTGAAGACAGAAGGAAAGCAACAAGAATCAAATCAAAGCTATTTGATCTTACCAATAGACATACATTTGTATAAGTTACATTAGAAAATCTTGATGAAACTGTATATTTCATATTGTATTAGCAATAGTATAGTATGATAATATAGTATGTTTCCATCAATTCCAAAGGGAGAGATTGATGACATGTAACTGATTGAATGTTTGAAGATGTTAAGTTGATGTTCATGCAAGGCATTAAATCAGTTAATGTATTGTATTGTCATTGATGTCAACTTAGTATAATCTGTATGGTCATTGAAATACTGCCAAAGACTTCAAAGAACCGATGAATCAAGGCTATGCTAATTAGTAATGCATACAAGTCAAGTATTCACTAAGTGACTGTATACACCGACGGAGTGCACCCGACAGTTAGAGTAAAAGAATAGAGTCACAGTGTGCTCGGCGAGGAAATGAACAACATTACCGATGAGAAAAGTTACAGTGTTGCCCGAAGAGAAAAACACATAGTAACTTGACGAAAATAACTACAATGTTGCCTGATGGAGAAGACAAGGATGGATATCCCGATGACAACTGAAGTCACACCAACATAATAGTTAGTTACCACTGATGACTAACTGAAGTGTTGACTGACAGAATAGAGAGTTTAGAAAATGATAAAATGCTTAGCTGTCAAGAAGCTAAAGATAGAGTTAACTGATACTTATAATTGTCTTAATCATCTAGATAAAGCTAGAGATTAGTAATTGATTTAAAACTGCTTTTTCCAGTTGGCAAGAAGATCTCTACGAGATCAGACTAGAGATTTGCTTCAAATCTATTCGCGATAATTGTGGAACACGCCAAGATCAAGAAAGCCCAGAACAAAGGAAATCATGTTTATAAGAGACAAACCCAATTCATTATGAATTCTGTGTGTAGGGTGGACAAGATAGAGGAAAGATGCTAAAGAATATTTGAAGGAGAAGAAAGTCTTCATTTTATTCATGATCAACAAGCTAAAGGAAGAGCTAGATTCTGTAGACACCGATGAACAATGAAACAAGCATCACAAAGAAGAACAAGTTTGGAGCAAAGGTATATATTTTATTATATTGATCAGTGAAGTAATGGACTTAAAATAGATCTGAAAATATAAAATTGAGTTTTATGTATGAATAGATCATTAGTGTTTTAGTTTAACCATTGAAGCATATAAGCCTCTTAACCGAGCAGGACTTAAAATTCTTTTTCAATTGAGATACATCCCAAGGAGTATCAAAAAGTTTGATCACAAAAGTAGCATTGGTTATGCCCGATACCTATTGACAGGCCAAGTGAGTGTTTGATCAAGGATGGTAGCATTAGATGCTAGCTTCTAGTTGACAAACTATTTCTAAATCCTCTAACAAGGTCACACCTAACAGTGTGTTTGTAACCTTTAACAGGGTTGGCTCTTAACAAGGCTCACTTCAAAAGTGTGAAAATTTGGGGTATCGGTCTCAGTGGTTTTTCCCTTAATAGGGTTTCCACATTAAAAATTTATGTGTTATGTGTGTATGATTCATTTCTTTACTTTTTTGTTTCTTACATATTTGACTCTGGATTTATCGGTATACTCTGCATATTTACTGTGTTTTTCTAAATAGATGACTGTTTATCGGTGAACATACAGAAGAAGGTTTAACAAAGCAATCCAACAAGTACTAAATTGATATAAGTAATTCAAGGCATTCATTTTGTATGATAGAAGATAACTTGAGATATAATTTGTGGCTATAAGTTTAAAGGGTTGATTTAAGGATTAATTTTTGAGGCCACTGATTCACCCCCCCACTCTCAGTTATTACTAACAATTGGTATCAGAGCTTGTGTGCTTAGAAAGGAAGGTTTCAAGAACTGATATAAAGATCACAAGATGAACATACGAGATGTGCCCAAGTTGAACAAAGATAATTTTGCTTCATGGAAGAGCATAATAAGACTCCACTTATTAGGTATTGGTAATGATGTTACTCAATACTTAGATACTAAATATGTGTTTCCCATAGGAGCACCAACAGTTGAAAAAATGAGAGAGAAGCATGGACACAATGTCATGATGATAGAACTTCCTTCCTCACTCTTCGATGTTGAATTTGAAGATGTCAAAGAATGCAAAACTGCAAAGCAGATGTGGGAAAAATTAAAGCTTGTACATGGTGGTCACAAAATGTTTTGAGAGCCAAGGAAGAAAGCCTTAGAGGAAAGTTTGATGAACTCAAAATGAAAGAAGGTGAAAATATCACTCAGTACAACACAATAATCAAAGAGGTAGTCAATGCTATCCGAGGATTTGGAGGTGTACTAGAAGAAGATACAGTGGTAAGTAAAATTCTAAGAACCTTACTGCCTACTTATACTATTAGAGTATCTGCCATTCAAAAAATGAGATCAGTAGCAAATAGAAATGTTACTCTAGACAATTTGATTGGAAGACTAATTTCATTTGAGATTAATAACTTTGATAATAGTGTCTTACCAAATATAGAGTCTGCATTCAAATCTTCTATGAGAATAAGTAAATCAAGTCATAAAAACACTATGAGAAAAGATAGTGATAGTGAAAGTGAAGAATATGACCTTGATGAAATTGAACCACTTATGGCCAGAAGAATGCAGAGGCAAAGGTAAATTACCACTTGTTTGTTTTAATTGCAAAGAGATTGGACACTTTTTTGCAAGATGTACTAACAGAATAAAAGATGATAGAATTAATGATAGATCATTTGAAAAGAATTCTGACAAAGGTGATTACATAAGCTATCGACAATCAGAAAGAAGAGATATCCAAGAGTATAAGGACAAAGGAAAGAAGGCCAGTTACCTAGAAAAATGTAAAGATGATGACACTGACACCAAATCTGATGAAGACATCGAGATGGTGTTTATAGCAGTGAAAGATGATTCAGATGATGATGAAAAAAGGTATGTAGAAATAGATCTCATATCTAAAGTTAGCAAAAATGATGTTTGGATCATAGATAGTGGCTGCACTCACCATATGACCAGTGATAAACAAAAGTTTGAGACTTTTGAATACTATAAAGGTGGTTCAGTAAGAATGGGTAATGACACACCTTGTCCATTTGAAGGTAGAGGAACAATAATGTTGAATAACCATATAAAATGTGAAAATTCTTACTGGGTAAATGGATTGAATTATAATTTATTAAGTGTTTCTCAGTTGAATAATTTAGGACACAAAGTAGCATTTAAAAATAAGAAGGCAAGTATCTTCAATAAATCAAGAAATCTGACTGGTACCGATGAGTAGAGAAAAGGTAACTTATTCTATCTGAATGATACTGAAGCCACTTGTTTGATTGCTATAAATGAAGACATATGGTTGTGGCATAAAAGATTGTGTCATGTGAATTTTGACAACATGATAAAGATTAGCAAAAAGAGAAATATTAGAGGCTTACCGACGATGACCAAGCCTAACAACATCATGTGTAAGAATTGTCAAAAAGGTAAAATGACAAAGTCTAGTTTTAAAAGAAAAAACCATACATCTGATGCAATTCTAGAATTATTTCATACTAATTTATGTGGACCTATGAGGACAAAGAGTTATTATGAAGATAGATATTTTATTCTCTTTGTTGATGATTACTCTAGAATGATGACAGTTGTGTTTCTAAAAGATAAATCAGAAGCATTTAAGATGTTTAAATGGTACAAAGAAATGGTTGAGAAGAAAAGCGGTAAAGAGTTAAAATTATTAAGGTCAGATAGAGGAGGGGAATTTATTTCAGATGAATTCACTAACTTTTGTAATGAGCATGGAATCAAAAGATAGGTCTCTGCACCAAGAACACCACAAAAGAATGGAATTGCTGAAAGAAGGAACAAATCCATTGTTGATTGTGCAAGGACACTAATGATAGAGAAAGGCATCACCCAAATCTTCTAGAGGGAAGTTTTCAATACTACTTTTTACACAATGAACAAAGTACAATTGAAGCAAGACACCAAAAAGACACCTTATGAACTATGGTATGGATACATGCCCAATGTGAGTTATTTCAAAATTTTTGGCAGTCAATGTTATATCTTAAAAGATGATAGAAATAGAAAAATTTACTCCAAGAGTGATGAAGGAATAATTTTAGGGTATTCTACCAAGAGCAAGGCTTATAAATGTCTAAACAAATCCTCTAACAAAATTGTTGAAAGTGCAAATGTAAAGATAGATGAATTTGCAGAGAAGAGTGAAAAGGAAAGCACTAAAGAACTAGAGGACTAAAACAAGTTTACTTTCAATGAGGAACCTGACACTCTACCCCACCAACCATGTAGATCTCCCAAACAACATATCATTGCACCCGAGCATCAGGCTGCAAATACTGACGATAAGAATATTGCTCAAGATGATGCACAATTTGATGAAGAACAAATGAAGAACAAAATGATGATCAAGTTGATAGATAAAGAGATGAACCTGTACTTGCCAGATATGTTAGAAGGAACCGTCCATAGGACCAGATCATAGGAGATAAAAAGGCTGGTATGAGAACTAGAAGTAAGTCTATAAATACAAGATGTCTTATTTGTGATTATGAGCCCAAATCTGTCAATGCTGCACTAGATAATGATGAATGGATAAGTGCAATGAATGAAGAGATTGAATAGATAGAGAAAAACAAGACATAGAAACTTGTACCAAGACTAGATGACAAGAATTTCATCGGTACAAAATGGATATTCAGGAATAAGATGAATGAGAATGGAGAAGTCATAATAAATAAAGCAAGACTAGTATGCAAGGGGTATGCACAAGAAGAAGGAATTGACTATGGAGAGACATTTTCACCCATTGCTAGGCTAGAAGGAGTAAGAATATTACTTTATTATGCTGCATATAAAGTATTCAAGGTATATCAAATGGATGTCAAGTCTGCATTCATGAATGGAATACTTGAAGAAGAGGTATACATTGAACAACCAGAAGGGTTTGTTGATCTAGACAAGAGAGACATGGTATGTAGACTTAACAAAGCCCTGTATGGATTGAAACAAGCACCCCAAGCCTGGTATGAAAGAATTCATTCCTATCTTATAAGTATTGGATTTGTAAGGACTAGTGAAAATATTAATCTTTATTTGAAGGAAGATACTGACACTAACATTTTGATTGCTGAGATATTTGTTGATGACATCATATTTGGAGGCAATGATATGCTATGCAAATCATTTTCAAATGACATGAGCAAAGAGTTTGAGATGTCTATGTTTGGAGAGATCAAGTTCTTTCTTGGTCTACAAATCATGCAACAAGATGAAGGTATTTTCATTACACAATCTAGGTACATCAAAGAAGTACTAAAAATATTCAAGATGGAAGAATCCAAACTAGTTGGAATACCGATGGCAACTAGATGAAAAATAAAAAAGGAGGACAAGTCATCAGAGGTAAATTAGACTTTGTATAGATCAATGATTAGAAAACTCATGTATTTTGTACACACTAGACCAGATATTACACATGCAGTAGGAATTGCTGCAAGATTTTTTGTTAATCCAAGGGAATCACATATGACTGCTCTGAAAAGAATTCTAAGATATATGAATAATACCAAGGAATATGGCTTATGGTATAAAAGAGAAGGAAAATTTGAACTTTAGGTCTTTATCGACGTTGATTGGGCTTGAAATCTTGATGACCCGAAGAGCACAACTGGAGGAGCATTCTTCATGGGTGACAGACATGTCACATGGATTAGCAAGAAACAAGGATGCATCTCACAATCTACTATAGAGGCAGAGTATGTTGTTGCTGCTGTAAACTGCTCAAATATTGCATGGATCAAACAGTTACTGGAAGGTATGCATATGAAAATTTTAGAACCAGTATTTATCTATTGTGATAATACAAGTGCAATAAACATCTCCGAGAATCCAGTCATGCATGCTAAAAATAAGCATATTTCCATCAAGTATCATTATTTAAGAGAACAAGTTCAGGCAAAGGAGGTGATACTTAAGTATGTGGAATCAAAGGAACAATTGGCCGATATCTTCACCAAGCCACTTCCCAAGGATGCATTTGAATACTTGAGAAAGATACTAGGGGTTAGACCCTTGTCTACTGGTCAGTAAGCTGACTACAAAGCTGCATCAGCCTACATATTATCAAAATATCATTCATGTTGATGCAAGAAGAGAGATAAACTTCAAAGATAAATCTATACACAACAAGGTATTCATCTACTTCGAGCAACAAAGTTATTACCGATGGATTGGAAAATTCAAGGAATATATTATTGATAGAAAGGATCCACTTGACATAATTGTCAAAAGCTTGTTTGAAAAGATAAGATGTTTGGCATTGCTGTCAAAGGGAGAGAAATATCTCATTATCATACTGATAAAGGGAGAGAGTTTATCCATTATCATCTTAGTATATCCATCGAAGTATCCAAAAGAAGAAAAGTAATCAGAAAGGGAGAGAAAACATCAAAAGACAAGAACAGTCAAAGGGAGAGAGTTTGACATAGAAGGATAACACATCACACTAGAGAAAGAAAGATTCTACATCTATCCAATGAAGGGATTGAAGACAGAAGGAAAGCTGAAAGAATCAAATCAAAGTTATTTGAGCTTACCGATAGACACAAATTTGTATAAGTTACATTAGAAAAGCTTGATGAAACTATATATTTCATATTGTATTAGCAATAGTATAGTATGGTAATATAGTATGTTGCCATCAATGCCAAAGGGAGAGATTGATGACATGTAACTGATTGAATGTTTGAAGATGTTAAGTTGATGATCATGCAAGACATTAATTTAGTTAATGTATTATATTGTCATTGATGTCAACTAAATATAATCTGTATGGTCATTGAAATATTGCCAAAGACTTCAAAGAACCGATGAATCAAGGCTATGCTAATCAGTAATGCATACAAGTCAAGTATTCACTAAGTGACTGTATACACCGACAAATTTCACCCAACGGTTAGAGTAAAAGAATAGAGTCACAGTGTGCCCGACAAGGAAATGAACAGTATTATCGATGAGCAAAGTTACAGTGTTTCCCGATGAGAAAAACACATAGTAACCCGATGGAAAGAAATACAGTGTTGCTGACACAGAAGACAAGGACAGAGATCCCGATGACAACTAAAGTCACACTGATAGAACAATCAATTATCACCGATGACTAACTGAAGTGTTGACCGACAGAACAGAGAGTTTAAAAAATGACAAAATGCTTAGTTGTCAAGTAGCTAAAGATAGAGTTGACTGATACTTATCATTGTCTTAATCATCCAGATAAAGTTGGAGATAAGTAATTGATGTAAAGCTTCTTTGTCTAGTTGGCAAGAAGATATCTATGATATCAGAGTGGAGATTTGATTTAAATCTATTGGCAAGAATTGTGGAACACGCCAAGATCAAGAAAGCCAAGAAAATAGGAAATCATGTCTATAAGAGGCAAACCCAATTCATTACGAATTGTGTGTGTAGGGTGAACAAGAAAGAGGAAAGATGCTAAAGAAAATCTGAAGGAGAAGAAAGTCTTCATTTCAGTCCTGATCAACAAGCTAAAGGAAGAGCTAGATTCTGTAGACACCGATGAATAGTGAGACAAGAATCACAGAGCATAAAAAGTGTGGAGCAAAGGTATATATTTGATTATATTGATTAGTGAAGTAATGGACCTACAATAGATTTGAAAATGTACAATTGAGTTGTATGTATAAATAGATCATTAGTGTTTCAGTTTAACCATTGAAGCATATAAGCCTCTTAACCGAGCAGGACTTAAAAGTCTTTTTCAATTGAGATACATCCCAAGGAGTATCAAAAAGTTTGATCACAAAAGTAGCATTGGATATGTCCGATACCTATTAACAGGCCAAGTGAGTGTTTGATCAAGGATGATAGCATTAGATGCCAGATACTAGTTGACAAACTATTTCTAAATCCTCTAACAAGGTCACACCTAACAGTGTGTTTGTAACCTTTAACAGGGTTGGATCTTAATAGGGTTCACTTCAGAAGAGTGAAAATTTGGGGTACTGCTCCCAGTGGTTTTTCCCTTAACAGGGTTTCCATGTTAAAAATCCATGTGTTATGTCTGTATGATTCATTTCTTTACTGTTTTGTTTCTTACATATTTGACTCTGGATTTATTGTTATACTCTGCATATTTACTGTGTTTCGGTAAATAGATGACTACTTATCAGTGAACATACAGAAGAAGGTTTAACAAAGCAATCCGACAAGTAGTAAATTGATATAAGTAATTCAAGGCATTCATCTTGTATGACATAAGATAACTTGAGATATAATTTGTGGCTATAATTTTAAAGGGTTGATTTAAGGATTAATTTTTGAGGCCACTAATTCACCCCCCCTCTTAGTTATTACTAATAGTATGGAATGCCTTAATCAGATATTCTATCCACGTGCATCTCATCGATGATTCTATCTACAAGTTCCCACTACTATAATCTGAAAATTGTTTTAACTTCAATAGTGAACTCCCTCTCAATCAATATGAACAATTTTTTCACAAGTGGACGTAATCATCTGTTTCCTTAGAAGCTAAATTTCACTAACTTATTGACTTTTGTGAATATGTAGACTCCCTCTGAATCTGGATTTCATATGATTTTTTCCTAAAAGTATGTAAGGGATAGATTAAAAATAGTTCATAAAGCTAAACTATCTCGAACATAAAAAAATGATGGAAGCATACAAAATTTATTATTTAATGAATTACAACCTGCGACTTCACATTGATTAATAAAGCATTAGATACTTATCTTTTCAAATATTTTCAAGTATAAAATTTCGTAAGGTGAGCCCATTAATATGATAATTGTACCCATCGTCCTTCTTCATAGCATATTAATTTCCTTCTGATCCTTATGTTAATTTTCTTCTTTACTAATCACATCTCATTATGATAACTATAGATTAGATGTTGACTTCATAAATTATCGATATCTGATTTTTATTAATCATTGGTTACTATCCCACTTGTACTATCATCCCCTTTTTTTTATTAACTTATATAGTTGGGAAAATTACCTTCACTTATCCTTCTCACTTCATCGAATGACGCTATGATATAAATGATGTGTGTGTAACCAATTTATAATGCTTTCAACAATGTTTTTCTATGCCAAATCAAATATGTAGATATGTTGGTCGAATGTCCTTTAGTTAGTATCCAACTCACAGTTTCTTGTCAGTGATTTATATTATTTATTTTCTGATCACTTTGTTCTCAATAGGAGCAAGACAACTGGACTGAGGATGAGAAAATAAAATACCATATGATATGCTGATCGATGATTAACTATTTCCAGGATGGATATGTATTCCTGACTGCGTCTATTATACACCTTTATAATGTTCTTTGATTAATCCATTGATCTAGCTTATCCTTGTCGCCGGGTCTCAACTATCAATAGTATTAAAATGGATAATGCCACTATTTGAGTCGTGATGCCTATCTTATTATAGATACATTTGATCGATATTTCTATGATGTTCATACTATTGTTCCCTGTCTTCCTCCTTAATAGTATAAAAGATACCTTATCATTGGAATATTTGTAACCCATTGATGAATGAGAGTCACATCCTTCCATAATAGTTAATTTATTGTCACTTCATAACCATCGGCAACAACTCTAATTGCCTCAACTCTAATTTCCTCCTACATATCACACTTCCTTATATTACTAACAGTTTCATAGATGATTATTGTTGCCTTCTTATTACTTTGTGGACCATCCTATGGATCATTACAACCAATATTGGTCTTTCTTTCCTTGACCATGGATGTCATCTACTATACGTCTCTAACTCCATATGCTAATATCATTCATCGATAGTCTACTTGGTTGTCATCTTAAATGTCATGATCCATCTAGGTATTTATCGTTGCCACATCTTAGCCATACCTCAATGGTGCTAATGATAATTGTATCCATTCATAATACTCAACACTATGACTCCTGTTGCTGGTTCTCCTTTTTGGCGTCAATACCATGAAATTTGTAATTTTTCCAAATCTGGTTAATACATCCCTTGGTTTGTAGCGGTACCAAGATTATACTACAATAGGTAAATATAATGTTATCCTTGTGACTTGTCAGTGATGCTTTTCTTGGTTTAGTGTGTCCTCTTGGTATAGTGAATGTCTTCATGATATTTTTATACAAATTTTATTAAATGTTTCGTTGAATGATTGGGGATAGTTTGAATACAAATTTTATACTTTTCATTGTTAAATTTTTTATATTCGCATGCTAACACTTTTCCTTGATTACAACTGGCGACGTAAAGATGTAACTTCAAATCCAATTTTTTAAATATTTTAAGAGGCTTCATTTTCAAATCCTTCTATAAGGTCTGCACAAATAATAATAATACCGTTGTTGTTCTTAGAAATGGTAAAGTGTAAATGAATTATCTTCCAAATTTTTAATGCGATGTGGAAAAATTATATTCCAACATTTTGATAGACGTTTTGCCCCAATGTTTTACTCCAATGTATGCATGATTACTAGTAATAGTTTTGCTTTGGGCATCCATTTTCATGCCCAAGTTTTAGTTGGAAAAACTGAATTACTATATTACTATCTTAATTGCGACATTTTGTGAAAATTTGGTGACGTCCTTTCCTCTATATTCCTCTGTATTCTCAAGACATTTTGCCCCATAAAATCATATATTCCACAGCTTGAATGAATGATAACGAACACCACATAATCAATGATTATAACCAGTAAAATGTTGCCATTTGGATTGTCAATGATTACTAAACTCGAATTGCAAGGTTAGGATTCACGCATAGCCACAATATCTGGTATTTTATTCAGATGTGTGCCCTATCAATATGCCATAATCATAAGAATTTTGATTCTATATGGAATGTAAGCATTAACCTCTCTAACCCTATGCCAAAGGTTTTCTATTGAGCCAGGAACATAACCACCTTCTGCTACAACATCTTTGGCTACAACTACTATTTTATCACCAATTTATCACCGATTGTTTGTGAATATATTTTATTCTCTAATAACCTAGCTCTGATACCATGTTGTAAAATTAAGATCATCCTATAGAGAAAATATGTTACTCTTTATTGTACTGTTTGTAATATCTAAATGTCTGTATAAGTATATATTACTGATTATGTATTGATGTGTGTTGCAGAAGAGAAGACAATGTCATTATTTTTTATTGCTTTCCTCTCAACACCTGATTCATTTAAATATCATTCAAGGGCATCTCTACGTAAAGACATGACTCTACGTGGCTGAAGCCACATAGAGCCATGTCTATATGTAGACATGCCTCATACAAAGCGATGCATATAATGGTTGACTTGATATATATTAATGCATGGACTTACGTTTAGCTATTGGTTGATAGTTAACGTAACATATATATATATATATATATATATATATATATATATATATATATATATGTTTTGTTAACCATCCACCGATAGTTATATAACAATAATATTGTCTTTATCGACTGAGTCGATTGCTTCCATTTAATCATGCCAATCAGTTAAATAGACCGCTGCCAATTTAATTATTAATGATTTTGTGTATATATATATATATATTGTTAAGAATAAAATGATGCATTAGGTTTGGTGGTGTGTTCATTAACATAAAATCCCTTATATTTAAATATTGTTTGTGTTTATTATTGTTATGGGGGTAAATAGGATGCTCTCCTTCTATCCTTGAATAGGAAAATGAAAGATCCAAGTTGATTAACCCAAAAGAAAGGATCAATGCATAAATGAATCAATCATTTAGAAACAAGAATAAGGAAGGAAGATCTTAAGTACCTGGATTTGATTGATTTGATTAATTTGAATGTGTATTAGATTTAGATAGATTGAAAACCTTAATTGAATTGAATAGGAGAAATGCACTAACCTTGAAATATTGCAGATCAAAGAATGCTATTTTCTGAACTGTGTTGAGTTTCTAGAAAATCCGAGACCAGATCTGGAATAGAAACGCGGAGACAGACAAAACCCATAAATCTTTTTCCATTCTGAGATAGTTCTAATTTGTACCCTCAAGTCAATGTCACCATTTGCCAGAATTTTTGATTGTGCTCTAGGTCACAATCAACCGAAAAAGTCTCAACGTTTCTATTCCAGATCTGGTCTCAGATTTTCTAGAAACTCAACACAGGCTTCAGAAAATAGCATTCTTTGAT
>MU224357.1:566517-590077 GCA_018584345.1 Thuja plicata | reverse complement strand
GCTCCCTTTTATATGAAACTAGGGCACAATCTTCTAAGGAGGCCTACATAGGATAATTAAATCATCATTTAAGCCTTTACCCCTAGGAGAGGACCTATATTAAATATACTTTAGGAATCAACCGATTCTGAAACTAAAACAGCCGACCCGGAAGCGGGAATAGATTTTTTGTGAAGACCGACATCCCATAAACCAAAAGTTCCTAGGATTTGGACCCTAGGCAAAGGTCAACCCTGTCCTAGGGTAGGGCTAAGGTCAACCCTATCCTAGGAGGTCGAACCTATCCCCAAATCCCAGGATCACATGTCAGAGACCCAGAAAGCAGAATTTAGGTCAGGAAATGGAGGTTAGAAAGGCAGGTCAGGGGGGAAGCCATGTCAAGATTAGGAACCCATTCAGAGGTGCTTTTCATGACCCCAAACCACTCACTTGGAAGGCTAAACTAGTCGCCTATGGAAGTGCTTCCATTTTTTGACTATACATATAGAAAAATACCTAAAAAATAATATTTGATTTTTCTCATCCCTGCTTATTATGTCACTTCTATATTGCCTCAAATTGCCTTTAAATTGTTTTGGATGAAGGCTATGGTAGATAAAATATACATTTTTTGTGACTCATGGGGGATCTTAGTCTATTGAGAAATAACCTCAAAATCTCTGGTTTTGAACACTAGAATGTTGTATCCATTGGGAACAAAGTCCTAAAAGCGGAGCCACAACAAATAGACCTACATCAAAACAAGAGAAGACACAATATCTTGTGCAAGCATGCACTTGGAGGAAAATTGGAAACTACAACATGCATTCCCTTTATCATAATGTAGTATGTGCAACAACACTTCTTGGAAAACAAGAAAAGTTCTAACCTAATAGTATGTATAGAGATTTACATTGAAATGACGTTAAAAAAACCATTGTCTGGATTGTTAACATAGCTACCCTTCCTAATTATTGTATAATATTTTGCATTCTTCTGGACAAGTAACCAGAAAAGAAAATTTGAGAGGTATCCAACATGTTGGAATGCCTTACCAAGATCAAGAACAAAAAATCTCACCCCTATTTGAATTTTGTCCTCTTGTGGAAAATGGGCAAGTTGTTCTTGCTTTGTTTGATGTTATTTCTCTAAGGTAAGAATAACTATGGGAAACTTATAGATCTGAGCTAGGTGTCTAATGGGATGTCCTCTTAAAAAATCTGCTACCTTGATCTCTTGTTGACCAGCAAGGGTTGACTCTAATGGTTTATTTACTAGTATGGAAATCTCCCTTTTTTGTTGCAACTCATGGATTTTTTATTTAGGAGCTACCAATCCAGAATTAATGCATGAGATTATGGCATCAAACTCATCAAGAAAGTTAGCTTCATCATCAATATCCTCTATGATTCCCTCCATAGCATGAAATGGTATAGGTCAGGGAAAAACCTTATGCACATCATTTAGCTTATCTTCAAGGATAGGGGTATCCTTATGAAATTTCTCCTATGTCTCCATATCAACAAAAAAAGGGAGCTCTTCAAATAAGAGGATTGGATCTTCCTCCTCTTTTTTATCCTCTATCTGCAAAGAGGTTTTTTGGAAAAAAACCTTCTCAAAATCCTCTTGAAAATCCTCCTTTTTGATCTCTTCTTCTTCTTCTTCTTCTTCTTCTTCAATAGGAGTTATCTCCTCAACTTTATAAGAAAATGGAAGCTCACAACCTGCTAGTCGTGCCTCTTCTATAACTACCAGTCACGTAATCTTTTCTTCACTAGAAAAAACTTGCATTGCAAGAACACGCTCTTTCTATTTTCTTAGAGCCTCTGCTTATTGTTGTATAATCTGAGCCTACTAAGCAATATCTTCTTTCCTTTGGTGATATTTTTTCTCTTCCTTGATAGCCCTTAATGTTTCTTGGAGATTCAACAATATCTCCCTGGTATTGATATTTTCCATGTTTCCCATATTTTTGTGCTAGGTAGGAGGGTAAGCATGCTATTAGGAGCTAAAAATAGCCTCAGATGGATGAAAAGCATTAGAAGGGGTGAAAAAGAGGCAAGAATTGTGAAATTTCTCATAACTTTTTATTGTAGTAGAATATGGAGGAAAACTATGAGCATTTTGGTGCAGACAGAGTAGCAGACAAAGATTGAGTTAGCACAGACAGAGAATTACAGATGAGGTTATGCATAGTTGAGAACCTATTTCAGATATTATCGTGGTGATGTCGTTAAGAGTGTGTATGAAGACTCTTGAAAATTTTATGGGTTGAACTTATAAGGGAAATACAAGGTTCAAAACACCCTTCCCAAATGGACTCAATATGTGATTTCAAACCAACAAATTTACTCAAGGTTTCCAATACCAAATGATACCTAATCCAACCAAACTCAATAGGATTTAACAGGTTATGGGGTCCAACTCAATGTGTTATGCACAAAATGTTGGATTCAGCAGAGAGACGTAATTATCTTGTACTAGGTCAGTAAGAGGCTTCCAAAATTCACCACTCAAAACCCTATAAAAATTTTTGCAAATAAATTAGGTTTTTACATACCCAATATCATGGTTTACAACATATCAAAGACTTAGCATAGGTTGTTTTGGACCAAATGTCACTATTGTAGCATTGTACCTTGTAACTATGGATAAAAGTGGAGAATTTGAAAAACAACTACTAACCCCACTCAACCTCAAGACCCCAACTCTTGGAAAATGACTCCTTATGTCCTCAAATACACAAATACAAGAGGAATTAGAATCTGACCCCTTGCAACATCAAAAGCCCCAAATTAGGCCTTCAAACCCTCCAAAACTAGGGCTTCCTCAATCTAGGCTCTCCAAGCACTATCTATTCCAATTGATGGACTAAAAACATTCTCCTAGTCATATCATGAAGGATTCCATCAAAATATAGTGCACTCCTTCAGGTAGAATGGCTACTACTATAGCCAAGGAGCCAAATCCATGTCTTTTACCCTGTAATAGTTAAACAATGGTGATCACCCTGCAACATAATGATTAATATTGTATGTATAAGGTTATTCTTATATGGTATAATGATGGATTAATCCCCAAAATCATAGACACTACAGTAAGGGATGAATCCTAATCCATTTATTCAAAAAAATTCATAATTTTTCAGGCCTATCATGGGACACTCAGATTTCAAGGATTCAAAACTAACTCAAATGAATTGAAATGATGTTCAGAGAATTCAGGAATGTTTCTACAACCTTTAGAGTCAATTAATCATTCAAAAACAAATCAAAATATGCAAGAAAACTTTTTTTATTGCTTCAAGTCCTACGTTGTCTGGTCAAATGGATGTACCCAGCCATACTACCTTGATATCCTACCTTTGTGTGGGCATATATAGGTGAAAAATAACCTTTGCAACCAATTCCATCAATTATTTGTGATTACAAATATAGTTTAGCCTCCTAAATCTAATTTCCCACCAAATACAACTAACCGTTAATATTCAAATATTTGAATTATGAACTTGTGTATTTTGGTTTTATTATCGTTTACAACTTATTCCAACTTAAGGATTCATCTCCTAGGATCTATTAGACCTTACTAAACAATTCTAGACCCTAATTGGACCCTTGGGGCACTACTGGCCCAACTTATAACATTTTGATGTCCTAGTCCTTTACTTGAACCATTAGGACTTAGCAACATTTTACTACATTCTTTATTGAAATTTGTCATTATTGGTTTCAATACATCCCAATTCACAATTAGGGATGATTTTGTCCTTAGATCTCTAATTGGATCCATGATGACCCTAGGTTTCTTCATAGGTGCTCCTACACCACATTTTTGGCTTGTCTATCTAGGTTTCCCATGTATTTTCTATACTGATAGTCAGGCGTCCACAGTCTCAAGAAAATTACCTATAAATTTATTCTAACCTTGATCTACTGCTAATCAAACGTCCATAGTCTCAAAAAAAGTACATATGAATTTATTCTAACCTTGATCTACTGCTAGTCAAGCGTTTATAACCCCAGTAGAGATTTCTATAATCACCCCTTCTTTCTGGCTTAGAAATTTATTTGAGAGTTTTGGTTATTTTTCCTACTTTGGCCTTTAATTACTCTCTTGCTTTCTTTCTTTCTATTATTTTTCTTTTTTCAAATGGAATCAAAGAATATTTCACCCCTTGAGAAGGGCTCAAAACCCAAATGATCCCTTGGAAAAACATGTTTAATAATAGCTTCACTCTAGGTCTACCGAAGGTGATGTTCACTCTGATACCTAAATATTTAAGTGTAAGTATGTGATATCGAAAGTTTAGCAAAGGCATAAAGTAGAATCCCTGTGGGAAAACACCCATCTATAAAGTTCCTAGACAATACCTCAATAAGAGCTGATCTTTATGTTTTTTTGACTAAGAAATACTTATGCCCCTTGGGAATGACTCTTTAAAGGTCCCCACTAAATGGGGAGATAGCCTTGAAAAAATCACTTGCCCCAATATATAAGAAGAAGAAAAAAGGAAAAGAGACCCCAAACCAAAACGAAAAGAGGAAAGACAAGAGAAAAAAAACAAAAACGGCCACTAACTAATACTATACAAGACAAACCAACTCCCTTTCAGGACCCAAAATAGTGTTTTAAGAATTTCCCATTGATAGGAAATGGGACCAATTGTCTATCTAAAGTATTGATCCTAAAGGTGTTTTCTCCTAGGATGTCCACAATTAGATATGGGCCAGTCTACAATCTCTCAAATTTCTAGTGGCTTCCTGGTTTTTCTTTTTATTTTTCACACATAAGAACAAGACCTAAAATCCTAAAAGATTTTATTGTGTCCCTGTTGTCAAACCAATGCTTGACAATAGCCTAAAGTTTCTATACATTCTCAAGAGTAGAATTTCTTTCTCTTCCAACTCCAAGAGGTTCATGAGTCTACATTGGATCCTATTTTTTGCCTTCAATATGTCCTAACATGAATTTGAGGACTATAATTTTAAGGTTCATTGGGAAAACATGGTCTATCTCGTAAATGAGTCGGTATGGTGAGGTTCACAGTGCATCCTTGACCCTACCTGTATCATCCACAAGGTATATTTCAGCTAATCTTTCCAATCTTTTAGGTTTTGGTCAAACAAATATTTGATAACTATAATCAAATTTTTATTCATGGACTCAACCATTCCGTTACTATGTGTATAATAATTAGAAGCAAATTTAAGAAGTACCCAGTTTTCAAAAGTCCATTGTAAAAGGGAAGCTGAAGAGAAAGAAGGGTCATTATCATATACTAGGAAAAAGGGAATCCCAAACCTAGTGATAATAAATTCATCAAGGAATCTGGTGACAACTTTAGTTGTACAGTTCCTGCATGCTTGCACTTCTGTCCACCTCATGTAGTAATTGGTTGTTGTAAAAATGTATTAGTGCCCTAAAGATGATAGGGGCTTAATCATTCTAATAAAATCAATCCCCCACTGGTTGAACGATCATACCTTATAAATTGGTTGGAGAGGCATCGTAGGGTTCTCTATTTTGTGCTTGTTAGAAAAACATGGTATGCTTAAATATTCTCATTAGAATATTTGAACAATTTTGGCCGATAGTATCATGAACTTGGGATTTGGTGAAGGGTAGCTTCAACATATCCATGTCTCATGCCATAATTTTCATGAACATTAGCCAGAACTTGTTTGGCCTCATCCCTATTTAGACACCTTAGATATAGACCTTCATAATTGTATCTAAAGAGTTGTCTATTTTTCAACATGTATGAGTTTCTTTTCATATTCAATGCTCTTCATTGGGAGCTATTCATACCTTCAGGACATCTATTTTGTAACAAATAATACACTACATCTTGATACCATATGTTAGTGATCACTCCTACGTAAGTGTAGTATTGGCACATGAGACCTTCATCTGACTCTGAAATCATCTTTTTTAATCCTTGTGTTTGGATGAGCTTCATTGGATAAATCTCTAGATTAAATTTGTGAAGGATTTCCATCAATTTCCCTCTTTATTCTCTCATCTCATTCTACGTCAACAATTATTTTACGGCTAGATCCAAAACCATAGCTATGACTTTGCTTCTTAGGATATAATATTGAAACCTTTTGACCTCTTTCAGAAGGGTGAAAGATTGTTTATCCAAATTTGGACACCTCACTTCAAAATTATTCAAAGGGAAACTCATAAAAGAAATAGGATTTTATGTTTCACTTTCTCCCTTCTAGGTTAGGATTCTAGCACAAGAATGTTCAAATGCAAAGGAGTACACTTTGAAAGGTCGGGCATAATATGGACTAGCTAGCACTCATGCACTGAAAATAGAAGTCTTGATTTCCTCAAAATATTTCTTTAATTGAGATTTCCATTCAATCTTATCATCTTTATTTAACATATAATTGAGTGGGCACACAATTTTGGTGAATCCACTAATGAAATTCCTAACAAAATTACTCTTTCCAAAAAAGGATTTCAATTATTTTTTCTATTAGGAGCCAGTTTTAGGATGGCTTCAATTCTAGCTGGATCTATTATTATACTATCTTCTAAAATAACATGGTCCGATAGCTTTCCTTCAGTAACCCCAAATATACATTTTTTTAGGGTTGAGAGAGATATTGAATTTCCTATACCTTTGTGTAGACACCCTAAAATGGACAGACTTGCAACCTTGCATTTAATTACTAATTTTCCTCTATTAATTAACAGTTTCTGTAATCATTAGTTAAATCATCTATTTCTTCTAAATATGATCCTTTAACCATATAATCATTTCTTTATAAGTAATTAAATAATTAATTTTATTTAACTAATAAACCTTACTTAAATAATCTTTATTAGTTAATTAAGTTCAATTTCCTAAAAGTAATGGTTTCTTTAATCATTAGTTAATCATCTATTTATTCTAAATCTAATCCTCTAATCATTTAATCATTTCTTCAAAATTAATTTAATAATGAATTTTATTTAATTAATAAACTTTAATTAATTAATCTTTATAAGTTAATTAAGTTCAATTTCCTAAAAGTTTAAATTTAATTATGTAAACTTATTAATTATTGGTTTCTTTAATCATTAGTTAATCATCTATTTCTTCTAAATCTAATCCTCTAACCATTTAATCATTTCTCTAAAATTAATTAAATAATTAATTTTATTTAATTAATAAATTTTAATATTATACTCTTTATTAGTTAATTAAATTCAATTTCCTAAAGTTTAAATTCAAATATTTAAGCTTATTAATTATTCTTCTAATTAAACTAATTTAATTTCAGTCTTAATTCTATTTTAAATAAAAATAGAATTTAAATATCTCATTTATGAGTATTTTAATTTCTATAATCAAATAAATAATAAAATAAATCTTCTCTTTAGTTCCAAAAAGGGAACTCATGATCAATCTTTGTAATTGCATAAATTATTCCCTCTTCTCTCCAATTGAAAAAGGGAACTCATGTGTTATCTTTGTGATTGCATAAATTGCTCCCTCTTCTCTCCAGTTCAAAAAGGGAACTCATGTGTTATTTCTGTGATTGCATAAATTGCTCCATCTTCTCTCCAGTTCAAAAAGATAACTCATGATAAACTCTACAGCTGACTAAACCATTTCCTCTTCTCTTCAGTTAAGAGGAGGAGGTTACTGATTGCTTCTTTAGTTCTTATTGATCTCAACCGTTCATTTCAAAGTATCTGGGATCAATCTCATCCGTCCAAATCATTTCCATATTTTTTATAATCAACCTTTCTCATCCATTTGAAAGGATCCAAGATCTCCAACTTTGTGCACAATTACTATGCAAGATTTTTGTATGAAGCATCAAGCAAAATCATTATCATTTGGATCTCATTTTCTCAACACTCTCAAGTCATAGATGTTGTCAATGCCAATACTAAGTACCATTCATACAACATTTCAGAAGGAGTAGAGAGAAGCAATAGAAGTTTCAAGCATTGGGGTTTGCATTTATTTGTTTTTCATTCTAATGCTTGTTATTTTATTGTTCATAGGCTCATTCTTAATAGTTTGTTGATTTTTTTCATTGCAAATTGGTGCCACTAACCCTCTTGTTTGAGTGTGCAGACATAGACCTATACATTCTGGTGAACCCGGTGTGTAATTTGGTCATATGTTTCAAATTGCAAGGATTTTTTTTATGAAATTTCTTTGGCAGGTTTATGCTGATCTAAGGAGGCCACAATCCAAAATTTAGATTTTTTCTGAGTTTTTTTTTCATACTTTTCTTATGATATTTCATAAAAAATAATATATGGGCACAAATCAAAGTTTATTTTCAAATAAAATACATTTTTAGAAGGTCTTGAAATTATACAAGGGGTTTATTCTTTGTGATTTTAATTTTTGTAAAAAATATATACAAAAACAATAGATCTTTTAACACTGGAATGTTCTGATAAAATGGGTCCCTAGGGCACAAATTAAGGAATTATGATATAAACTATTTTTTGCAGGTGTTGGTGGACATAAGAAAGCTATATTCCAAAATTTAGGTTTTTTTTTAATTTTTTCTGATTTTAATAATGTTCTTATTATATTTCATAAATATAATTCTAGACACAAATCAACATTTATTTTCAAAAAAGTTACTTTTTTGGAAAGGTCTTGAAATTGTACAAGGGGTTTATTCTCTGTTATTTTAATTATTCTGAGAAATAATTTTTTTTTTAAAAAGAAAGATTTTTGAAATTTTTTTGTGTAAATGCAGGTGATAATCTCTTTGGGTGATCTCACAATAGTGTGTCCTACTTTTCGAGATGGAGGAAATTTTGTTTTGCAATTTTTTTTCAAATTGGACCCTTTCAATTGGAGGCTCGTGTTCACACGAAGGGGGTAAAGGTCTTCGCACAAAGACCCTTACATGGGGTAGTTTGTGCAAAGACCCCCCTTTGCGTGAACTATGCCATGTAGGGATCTTTGCGCGAAGACCCCTTTGGCCAAATTTTTTATATATTTTTGGCATCCCATTTCATTTTCACATTTCACTATCAGAGATCTTGTGGACCCAGGGCTTAGAGACAACTAGTGACATCCAGTCTGACATCAGCACATCTCAAGCATTTTCAACCTCTTCTAATTGTCATTAGTATCAGGTACAAACATTTTCCCTTTTTTATTGTAAATTATATATTTTATATTTATTTTAGTTAGTTTTTTGTTTTAAATAATATTTGGTTAGCATAAATGTTAGAATATGTTAGAGTATGTTAGAAAATGTTAGAAAATGTTTGAATATGTTAGAAAATGTTAGAAAACATTTAGAAAACATTAGAAAATCGTAGTAGAAATGTTAGAAAACATTAGAAAATTGTAGTAGAAATGTTAGAAAACATTTAGAAAACCATAAAAAAATGTTAGAAAAAAATTATTATTAAATTTTTTTAGTTATTTATATTAGGAATCTCTCTCTCTCTATAAATTATGTATATGTTAGAGTTATGTATAAATATTATTCATGGTACAGTTAGATGTTAAAATATTATCTTAAGATCCTTTGGTACATCCTAGGACTCTTTAAGACACTTAGATGATGGGACTTAGTACATCCTAGGACCTTTTAGGACCCCTACTATGACATAAAACTCTTTAATAACCATTAGGACCCTTTAAGACACCTAGAATGACCTATTAGAACTCTTTAAGAACCCTTAGGACTCTTAAAACCTAATATGACTAATAGGACCTATTAAGACCAATTAGTACATCCTGTAGGACCCTTTAGGACTATTAGTATATTCTAGGACCCTTTAGGACCCCTATTGTGACATAAAAATCTTTAATAACTCTTAGGACCCTTTAAGACACATAGGATGACCTATTAGAACTCTTTAAGAACCCTTAGGACCCTTAAAACCTAATCGTACAGTAGAAATGTTAGATAACATTTAGAAAACATTAAAAAATCATAGAAAATCATAGAAAATATTTGTTTTTAGTTAGTTATATTAGGGATCTCTCTCTCTCTCTCTCTCTCTCTCTCTATAAATTATGTATATGTTAGATTTATTTATAAATGTTATTCATGTATAATTAGATGTTAAAATATTATCTTAAGACCCCTTTGTACATCCTAGGACCATTTAAGACACTTAGAGGACGGGCCTTAGTATATTCTAGGACCCTTTAGGACCCCTATTGTGACATAAAATTATTTAAGAACCCTTAGGACCCTTTAAGACACCTAGAATGACCTATTAGAACTCTTTAAGAACCCTTAGGACCCTTAAAACCTAATATGACTAATAGGACCTATTAAGACCAATTATTACATCCTCTAGGACTCTTTAGGACTATTAGTACATCCTATGACTCTTTAGGACCCCTATTGTGACACAAAACTCTTTAATAACTCTTAGGACCCTATAAGACACATAGGATGACCTATTTATATAACTCTTTAAGAACCCTTAGGACCCTTAAAACTTAATAGGATCCCTTAAGATGTAATAGGACAAATAGGACCCTTTAAGACCTAATAGGAAAAATAGGACCTACTAAGATGAATTAGCACATCTTAGGACCCTTTAGTACTATTAGTACATCCTAAGACCCTTTAGGACCCCTATTGTGACATAAAACTCTTTAAGAAGTCTTACGACCCTTTAAGACACATAGGATGACCTATTAGAACTCTGTAAGAACCCTTAGGACCCTTAAAACCTAATAGGACCCCTTATGACCTGATAGGAAAAACAGGACCTATTAAGACCAATCAGTACATCCTTGGACCCTTTATGACTATTAGTACATCCTAGAACCCTTTAGGACCCCTATTGTGACATAAAACTCTTTAAGAACTCTTAGGACCCTTTAAGACACTTATGATGACCTATTACAACTCTTTAAGAACCCTTAGGACCCTTTATGACATATGACCCCTTAAGATGGCTTATTAGAACATATGGCCCTTTAAGACACCTAAGACCCCTTATTAGGACCTTTTGTGACATAAGATTCCTTAACAAACCTTATTATGAAATGATTTCCCTTTAAGATGACCTATTACAACATATGACCCCTTAAGACACCTAGGTTCCTTTATTAGGACCTTTTGTGACATAATATTCCTTAACAACTTTTATTATGACATGATGACCCCTTAAGATGTCCTATTACAATATATGACCCCTTAAGACCTATTATTTGACCAATTGAGACCTAATAGGACCCTTAAGACCCAATAGGACCTTTTATGACATAAGATTCATTAACAACCCTTATTATGACATGATGACCCTTTAAGATGATCTATTATAACATATGACACCTTAAGACACCTAGGACCCCTTATTAGGATGTTTTATGACATAAGATTCCTTAACAACTCTTATTATGACATGATGACCCTTTCAGATGACCTATTACAACATATGACCCCTCAAGACACCTAGGACCCCTTATTAGGACCTTTTGTGACATAAGATTCCTTAACAACCCTTATTATGACATGATGACCCCTTGAGATGTCCTATTACAAGATATGGCCCCTTAAGACACCTAGGACCCCTTATAGTTAAATCTTGTTTTAAAAATTGGAATTTATTACATATCCATCATTTAGTATTGTATTTAAGTATAATTTTAAATTTAGATATTAGTTTCCATTTTACATGCACTTTTAATCTATGTACTTTATTGTTAACACTTAGTTCACATGTTACACCTAGATGGCCACACATGATTCTAGAGATGATGCACCAACTCTTGATGTTCCTTGCACTCCATATATTGCGAGGATTTTTTAGACTTCTTAGACATAGATGGATCAACTTAGAGACTCCATCAATACATCTGAGCCTGGGTTGTATAGAGATATTTGTAGTACTATATTGATGAGTTTGGAGCAGTTGACTGTGAGATTGAGATCTCACTCCTATTTTACACCACAGGTTATTGATACCATTTTGAGAGAGTTGAGAGCCGAGGTCTTGGGTGATCTTTTCATGGAGACGGTCCAAAGTCGTGTCCCTGAGGAATTCACCAAACAAGAATTTTTCCCACTTCATGATAGGAAGGCCAAGGTTAGGGCATATCAGGTTAAAAGGTGTGTGATTCCTCAAATAGCATGCATAATATACCCCTGATTTCTCGCTGCACATGGTCGTTATCCTAATAAAGACTAGATTCTATTATATTTTTCCCAGCTATTATACGATGAGTTTTGGTTGGGACTCTGGGTCAACTATTTAGATCTTCCAGGATATTTTGGGCAGGGGCAAGATAGAGTTTCAGACTATTATTAGTATCATAGGGGTGATTGATTTGTACCTTCTCATAGATAGTTGGTTGGACAGAGATCTTCGACAGTGGCACCAAAAAATTACTTCTACTAAAAATAGAGTGATCATTTCTTCCTAGAGGGAAGTAGTCGACAGGATTACAATAGGGTTGGAGATGTACGCATCATAGTTGAGGGCTTAGACACATTTGATTAGTAGCTACAAGGGTTGAGTCAGGTGGACACTGGCACTGATATTGATTGTATATGGATTTGTTATTGCATCCTAAAGGTTCAAACTCGACAACACTCCCCTCCCAGCTACACACACCTCTGCACTCTTCATTATTATAGACGGCCAGAAATAGAGGTGGTGTGGGTCATGCAGTTTCTATTGATGATATGATGGTGCAGCGCACTAATGATTCTCCTTCTCTTGAGACCCAGGTATATAAAATTTTATTTTCTCTTTTCCAGGATTTTTAGTGAACAACTAATTGTAGATCTGTGTATTGATGTTTGTTCTATGTACAATATTTTATAGGAACAGTTAGGAGAGAACATTACCTCTAGTGTGGGCTCAAAGCATCTACATAGGAGAGTTTCAGTGGATGCAACACCTACTAGTGGTCAACTAAATTTTAAATATATGTTTAAGTTTAAACATGCATGTGCACACTTGTGTATTTATATATTTCAAGTACTTTATCTAATATATAATATGCATGTACATAACCAACTGTTGTACTAAATTTACAGGGGTCAGTTGTTGCTTCACAGATGGAGGATTCTCGTGACACTCGATTAGAAGGTCTCTTTGTTTGTATGCACCTAGATGACTCCCTAGTTTAGGACATGTTACACATATCTTTGATTTGAGACTCATTATATATTTCATTATTATATGTTTGATATTTTAGTTTATGATTCGAGACATATATTTATATGCTCTCCAGACCTAGACATAGATGATTTGTGTGTTAAACATTTATGTTTGATAGATCTCTAGATGATTTATGATTTGACATTATATATATTTATGATTTGCTTCTAGATGATTTTTACATGTGTTTATGTTTTGCATGTATAAATATATAGATAGACATGTTTTTTTTTAATGATTTGATTTGATTTGATTAGATGAGAATACATGTAGATGGTTTTATTTGATAAGATGATGTAATTTGATAGTTGATTGGATAGTTAATTTGATTTTATTAGGTGAGAATACATGTATATGGTTTCATTTGATTAGATGATTTTATTTGATTAGATGATTTAATTTGATATTTGATTGGATAGTTAATTTGATAGTTGATTTGATTGTTTGATTTGATTAGATGATTTAATTTGATAGTTAGATTGGTAGTTTTTGATTTAGATTATTTTTTTTGATAAGTTAACATGTCATAAGTAATCTAACTAATATGTAACTTACGAACCATAAGTATTCTAAGTAATCTAACTAATTTCTTAAGGGGAGATCTTAAGGGGATGTCTTCAGGGGATCTTTAATTAATAAATTTAATCTAATGTTAATATCATAAAAAATAACACTAATATGTAACTAATGGACCATAAGTAATCTAAGTAATATAGAACTAACATGTCATAAGTAATCTAACTAATGTCATTAGAAATCTAACTAATTTATTAAGGGGAGATATTAAGGGGATCTTTACCTAATAAATTTAATCTAATGTGTAACTAATGAAACATAAGTAATCTAAGTAATCTAGAACTAAAAGCATACATAGTTCTATATCTTAAAACCATTGAACCATATGTATAAAACCATATATAAAACTATATATAAACTATATGTATAAAATAATATATAAAACCATACATAGTTCTATATATTAAAATCATTGAACCATCAAATAGGTCCATCATATGTTTAAATATATCAACAAAGTATAGTCCATCATATGTTTAAATATATAAAAAAAGTATACTCCATTTAATCTAGAGATATCAAGTAGGTCCTAACACATGAAATATGTATGTAATACTTTTTAAACCAAATCAAGTGGTTCAGAGCTTTCGTGGAGAACATGTAATATTCTCTCACGATCTTCATTATCTCGTCTCTACTTACGATGTCCACGTTGAGATTTCACTGGATGGAGACAAAGGGAGATGGAAACTACTAGGTGGCTATATTGAAACACCTTATTGTCTGGTTGGTAATCAACAAAGTTAATACCATGTTGAATTACTTTGGTTTTCTTGAAATATTTTCCCTCTAAAACAACTGAACCTGCAGGTCACAAATTTAAAAAAAATAAATTAAAAATTTGTTGAAAGTTTGAAATTTTAATTTATGAAATGAGTTAAATATATTTATGTAAAGCATACAAACCTATGGGGAACAACATTCTATTTCTTTCTTCAAGTTCAATAAACTTCACCCTCTCTGGAGTACAACACAATAAATAGTAACTAACTCCTACATTTCCATGCTCAACAATCACTACAAAGATATCTCATGCACAATAAATTTATATACATGTGAGATCCTAAAATTTAATTAGTTCAATCTATAGATATATTTATCTATATATCTATACATGCAACTCAATGCCATATAATGTGAAATTTAATTAAATTATACTTACCAATTTTGACCATTCCCGAGATATGATTGTAATCAGTAGAAATCAAAGGCACGTCATCAAATTTTTCATCTTCATCTCTATCAAATTTATTAGTAACAAATAGTGGCACTAGATTCCATGCACCTACATATCCATGTTCCTAATTGATGCATTCCTCATAATTGTCAGAAATTCAGTGACAACAAAAGCATGAGTTGTCCCTAGTGTTCAACGTCCAATTGCGACAATTCATACTCATAACTGAGTGCAAAGATCATGCCTTTTCTATCCTCTTGAAACCATGCATAATTTTTATATCCACACTTGAACACACACATATATAATATTGTATAAAAAGGGGACAAATATAAATTTCATTTAATAAATTTTTAAATAAAGAATGTAAAATTTAAACAAGAATAAATATATAGATCACACATGCATAATTTAAAAATGCGTGCATACCTTTTATCTCCCAAAATTATCTATGTAGTACTGCTTGAGTCATTCCTGATGTCGTTTGGTGTGAAATGTGTCATGCACCATCCAACAACATCATGTGCATTTTTATATGAAATCCCTTATGATTCATTTGATACTTTCGTAGAGCATGTTTGATGCAATCTCCAGCATCATCATGTTCACGTTTTCCATGTCCACTCTCAAAGAAACTCCAGATATGTGGTATGAATTTATTATGATGATATCTACATAGTGCATAAAATGGTCTAGATAATTTGAATTGTGCAACACATCCATCTGACCAAACATAGTGTTTATCAATTTTTATGCCTCTTTCTTTCAAATTTGCAAAAAACATCTTGAAGCAGTGTTCTACATAATGAATGTCATGCTCTTTATCATAACTTATATAAAAATGATATTCCTTCTTGATGACCCATCAAATGTTCTCTGAATACCATCCAAATCTAATTGTGCATGTCGATAACACACATGTACCATAATAGTAATCTTCTCTGAAAATGGTATTCTGATTGAATTTCCTTTTGATGAACAAAGGAATAGTTTTTTGCGAAATCAACAACTGATAGAATAGTTCCAAGTGGGAAATTATCTCTTAGTTTTTGGAATTTTTGTGTTTGCCACTTTGAAAAAAAAGCATGATGAATGTAGGGTTGAATGAATTTTTTAAATTTATCCATAAATACTCCAACATTTATCTCCTCTTCAACATATTATAACCTTTTGGATTCTTTCCCAAATTTTGTTTCAATATTTACATGTCTATAGCTCTTGCAATTTACCATCTTTGTTACATTAATGATTTCATTTTTCAAAGGAAAAAGAGTCAAAACATAACATGTTTCACATATTCCTTTTATGCAATTTATTTGACCAGCTGCATCATCTCTTTTGTCACATAAAATGGATGAGATGAACTCACTTTGTCTACTAGGAGGAACATTTTCAAAACCATAAGTGTCTTCTACAAACTTTCAAAAAACTTGATATTGGAGATCAAATTCAATATGATAACGACAACAACAAGTTTCAAACACTTTGTATGTTCTGACATAATATGGATTCAATCTTTCAAACAATGTTTGCCCAATATTTATATTAGGATTTGAACTACAAAATGACACATACATTTCATATTGTGTTGTGTCCAACCTATGTTTTTTATGATTTTCATATTTATTAGTTGCAATTCTATGTCTGATAACATCTCTACTGTTTGATAAAGGATGAGCATTATCATTCCAAAATAATGTGACCAAATTCTTGATTCCACCATCACTCCTATTAGAACAAGGAGCTCTACACATGATTTCCCAATTGCCTTCCAAGGTGTTATCATACAAAATCATTCTCCTATTAACATATAGTGATATTTTTTTCTACTAAAACAAATCTGAGATGAAACTGAAGATATTTGTCTTTTTCAAAGCATAGTGTTACCTACAATGGATGCCAATATAAATTTTCTGGTAATTTTTATATCTTTAGTTTGAGATTGCTTCCCTACCTGGTTCAAACCTTTCCTAAGATTTTCAATCATATAATTTTTCATGTCAACAACTTTTCTCTTCTTTGATGTTGTGTCTATACCCAATAATTTTAATGTCTTTTCCAACTTTTTGTTTATAAGTAAAACTGAAAGCAATTGGGACTGTTCAAGTGTTTCAAAATTATCAAATTTATCCAATATTTTTGTTTCTATCATATTCATTGAGCCCTTATTAGCAAGAGTTAAGGGTTGAACATTAGCAAGTGATCTCAAATTCTCCACATCTATTGTAAGTAAATGATCTAAGTTTCTATAATTAATATTTCTCTTTACAGTTTGAGATAGATCTATAGTTCATCCATAACAATAGGAGCACATGATCCTGACCCTTCTCCAACATCCATTCCTTGAGCTTCTGTAGGGATTTATCCTAACCCTTCTTCAATGTGTATTTCTTCAACTTGACTTGACCCTCCTACTTGAGATTCTCCTTCACCTTTACCATGTTTATAGTGAGCTACATGCACAAAAATGAATCAAATTAGAGAAAAATAAAGCATAGGTCCATAAAATTCAAGCACATAAAATTATAGGTCTAGGTCCATACCTTCTTTAGTTTTATAATAATATGCCAATGCATCATCACAATTTATTTGTTCGGTACCAAGTGACATTTTTCTTGTAGATTTACTTTGTCTTCCCTTCTTGTTCCCCATATCTTCTCTCCAAAAAATTTCTTTCAAAAAATTGGCAATAGTAATTCTCCTCTTCAAAAAAACATCATAGAAAAAATCACCTTGATAGTAATTCTCCTCTCCAAAATTATGCCTTTGAAAAAACACCAATAGAAATTCTCCTCCAAAAACACGCCTTTTAAAAAATTTAGATCAATAGTAAAAAATGTGAATTAACTAGATTGAAATTGTGTGAAACATGAAAAAATAAAACATTTACTTTTATACCATACAATTATAAAAAACCATAACTAGTCGGCCTAGTTTGGGTAAACTAGGTGTTGGAAGTCTAATATGGGAAAGCAATATACTGAGCAGGGGGAGGTTAATCGGGATCTATAAAAAATTTATACTTCTACAACAAACTGATTGAACATGTAAACATAACAATTAATTGTAAAACTATAATAGATCTAGCATCTAATCACATCCATAATGAACACATAACACAAAGATTTGGTAACCCAAAAACCCTTGAAAGTTAAAACTGGGGTGGGGATAAAACCCACAAATCTTCACTACTGCAGTAACAAAGTATGCCTATTAGGGATACAAAGTTTGATCACTTCTAATGATCTACCCTCTGAGGGGTCTGCCATCTTAAGAGCTTAAAGATGTATACAATATACCTTGATTAAAGGATTTAAACTTACAAATAAGTAAGCACTCTATTAAGAGATTTACAAAGGCCTGTTAGGACCACTATGTTAAGAGATTTACCCTAATTCAATTGCTAGAATGTATCAGCACCTAATCCTTCGGTCTGCACTTCAAATGCTGATAATGGATCTCCTCTTTCTAACTCAACTAATCTACAAATATTCTATATCTCTTTTCTTTCCTTCATTTCTATGCTCGGTCACTCTACCTAGTCTATGCTTCTAATATGCAAAAATATGTTTTACATACATACACACTTGATCTCTTCTCTTCACAACCACATCACACACATAGATAAGGGTTTGAAGCATTTCATATATAGATAACTAATGAAGAATCCAGATCAAGGTCAATGATCTAGATTCATCACTTTTTTCTCTTAAGCATCCCTAATTTTGATTGTTTGCATTGGTTGCATAGGGATTAATGATCTCAAAAATAACTTATGACATGTAACTGATTGGATGTTTGATAATGTAAGTTGAAGATAATGCACGACATTAAATTAGTTAACAGTTTGTATTTTCATTGATGTCAACTTGATATCATATGTATGGTCATGTACATAATGCCAAAGACTTCAGAGAATCAATGGAACAAAGGTTATGCTTTCAGCAATGCATAAAAGTCAAGTATTCACTAAGTGATAGACAACACTGACGAAGTGCACACCATCGGTAAAGGCAAAGAAGAAAAGTCACAATGATACCTGACGAGCAGAAGAAGGAGTTGCCCGATGAGTAAATTTCAAATGTTGTCCGACAGACAAAGATCCCAAAGCTAACTAGAGTCACACCGATGAAACTGTCAATTGTCACCAACGAGTAACTGCAGAGTTGACTGATGGAACAGAGAGTTCAAAAAATGATAAATATCTAGCTGGCAAGAGCTAAAGATAGACTTAACTGGTTGTTTTCTTTTTTCTATTCGACTAGAGTTAAGTGATTGATTTAAAGATGATTTGTACAGTTGGCAAGAAGATAACTACGAGATAAATTAGGAGTTATGCTTTAAATCAAATTGGCTAGATTGTTTTTCATGCCAAGAATCAAGAATCATGAATCAAGAAATAGTGAATATCATGTCTATATAAGAGATAAGCTTAATTCATTTATGAATGGGAATAAGGGGATTAAATAGAAAGAGGAAGCTGAAGAGATACTGATGAATAATATCTTCATATAGTCCTGATCAATCAAGCTGAAGGAGAGCTAAATAATTTTACAGACACCGATGAATAGTGAGCACAAAATCATAGATCAGAAAGTGTGGAGGTCAAAGAATTGAATTTATACATTGACCAGAGAGGTAATGTACTTAAATAGATCTGAAAATCTACAATTCAAAGTTGCATCATGAACAAGTCATAGTGTTTCAGTTTAACCATTGAAGAATCAAGTCTCTTAACAGAGCAGGACTTAACAATCTTCTATATATTGAGGTACATCCCAAGGAGTGCCAAAAAGTTTGATTCATGAAAGTAGCATTGGACTTGCCCGATACCTATTGATAGTCTAAGGAGGCTGATTCAAGGATGGTAGTAATAGATGTCCGATACTAAGTGACAACCTCTATGTATAAAATCCTCTAACAAGGTCACACTTAATAGTGTGTTTGTAACCTTTAATAGGGTTGGCTCCTAACAGGGCTCACTTCAAAAGAGTGAAAATTTGGGGTACCGGTCCCAGTGGTTTTTCCCCTAACAGGGTTTCCACGTTAAAAAATTATGTGTTATGTGTGTATGATTCATTTCTTTATTGTTTTGTATCTGACATAGTTAACACTAGATTGATCGGTATACTTTGCTTATTTACTGAGTTTTGGTAAATAGTTATACTTATTATCGATAATCAAGGAGAATAAGGACAGACAAGGAAAACTGACAGACAGTTAAATCATTATTAGTATTTCATGGCATGCATCTTCTAGGGACATAATACTTTGAGGTTTATTGATTGGTGGTTAAGTTTAAGGATAAATTTTTGAGGCCACTGATTCACCCCCCCCCCCTCTCAATTATTACTAAAAATTGGTATTAGATATTGTATTCTTAGAAAGGAAGGTTTCAAGACCTAAGTCAAGATCACAAGATGAACAGACGAGATGTTCCCAAGTTGAACAAAGACAATTTTTCTTCATGGAAAAGTAGGATAAGACTCCACTTATCAAGTATTGGTAATGATGTTACTCAATTCCTAGATACTGAATATGTGTTTCCCATAGGATCATTAATAGTAGATCAATTGACAGAGAAGCATGGTCATAGAGCTTTCTTCCTCACTCTCTGATGCTGAATTTGAAGATGTCAAGGATTGTAAAATGCAAAGAAGATGTGGGACAAACTGAAGCTTGTACATGGAGGTGATACAAATGTTCTGAGGGCCAAGGCAAAAAATCCTTAGAGGAAATTTTGATGATCTCATAATAAAAGAAGGAGAAAACATCACACAATAACAAGAATAATTTAAGTAGTCAATTCTATACGAGGAGTTGGAGGTACACTTGAACAGGAGACAGTGGTAAGTAAAATCTTAAGAACCTTACTGCCTATATATGCTATTAGAGTTTCTTCCATTCAAGGAATGAGAGTAGTAGCAAACAATACAATCACTCTTGATAGTTTAATTGGTAGATTGATTTCATTTGAGATGAATAACTTTGACAATAGTGTCTTACCAAACTTAGAGTTTGCATTTAAGTCTTCTATGAGAATAAGCAAATCAATTCATAGACACACATCTAGAAGAGATAGTGAAAGTGAATGTGAAGAAGAAGATCTAGATGAAATAGAAGCACTTATGGCTAAAAGAATGCAGAGAGGCAAAGGTAAATACAAAGGTAAGTTACCACTTGTATGCTTTAATTGTAAAGAGATTGGACACTTTGCTGCAAGATGTCCTAACAGAAGAAAAGATGACAGAAGTAACGACAAATATTTTGAGAAGAAATCTAACAGAGGTGATAACAAAGATTACAGAGGTTACCAAAAATTAGAAAGAAGAGATAACCAAGACTACAAGGACAAAGGCAAGAAATCTAGCTACCTAGATGCTTGCAAAGATGAAGATACTGACACCGAACCTTATGAAGACATCGAGATGGTATTTGTGGTTGTGAAGGATGATTCAGATGAAGATGAAAGGTATGTAGAAATTGCACTCGTATATAAGGTTAGAAAGAATGACATTTGGATTATAGATAGTGGTTGCACTCACCACATGACTAGTGACAAAGAAAATTTTAATACTTTTGAGTATTATTATGGTGGTACAGTAAGAATGGGTAATGATACATCTTGTCCAGTTGAAGGTAAAGGAACTATAATGCTGAATAACCTGATCAAATGTGAAAATGCTTATTGGGTAAAAGGATTGAATTATAATTTTTTGAGTGTTTCTTAGCTGAATAATTCAGGTCATGGAGTATTTGAGAATAAGAAGGCAAAGATCTTCAATGAGTCAGGAAGACTGATTGGTACCGGTGAATAGACTAAAGGTAACTTATTCTATCTGAATGATACTAACACCACTTGCTTAATGACTAGAAATGAAGATATATGGTTGTGGAACAAAAGATTGTGTCATGTGAACTTTGACAACATGATTAAAAGAAGAAGAAGGAGAAATGTAAGAGGCTTACCGACGATGACAAAGCTAGACAACATCATGTGCAAGAATTGTCAAAAAGGTAAAATAACAAATTCTTGTTTCAAAAGTAAAACCCATACATCTGATGATATTCTAGAATTAGTCCATACTGATCTATGTGGACCAATGAGGAAAAAGATTTATTATGGAGATAGATATTCTATTCTCTTTGTTGATGATTACTCTAGAATGATGACAATTATGTTTCTTAAAGATAAATCTAAAGAATTCAAGATGTTTAAATTCTATAAGGATATGGTAGAGAAACAAAGTGGTAAGGACTTAAAATGCTTGAGGTCAGATAAAGGAGGAGATTTTATATCAAATGAATTCACTAATTTTTGTAATGAGCATGGTATAAAAAGATAGGTTTCTGCACCAAGAACACCACAGCAAAATGGGATTGCTGAGAGAAGGAATAAATCAATAGTTGATTGTGCCAGAACACTGATGATAGAGAAAGGCATCACCCAAATCTTCTGGAGGGAAGCTATCAGTACTGTTGTCTACACACTACATAGAGTACAATTGAAGAAGGACACATAGAAGACACCTTATGAGCTATGGTATGATAAAACACCCAATGTAAGTTACTTCAAGATCTTTGGTAGTCAATGTTATGTCTTAAAGGATGATAGAAATGGAAAGATTGATGCCAAGAGTGATGAAGCTATTTTTCTAGGGTATTCTACCAAGAGAAAAGCTTATAAATGTCTTATCAAGGCTTCTAACAAAATTGTTGAAAGTGCAAATGTAAAGATAGATCAATTTGCAGAAAAGAATGAGCTGGATAGCACAAAAGAACCAGAGGACTACAACAAGTTTGTATACTGTGAAGAACCCAACACTCTTCCTGAGAAACAATGCTTAATTCCTGAATAATAGAATGTTGCGACCAACGGTCAGACTGTTGTTACTGACGGTTAGGGTAATAATCAAAATAATGTGCAAGGTGATGAAGAACAGAATGAAGATCAAAATAATGATCAAGCTGATACACAAAGAGTTGTACCTATACTTGTAAGATATGTAAGAAGGAACCATCCAGAGATCCAGATCATAGGAGATAAGAAAGCTGGTATAAGAATAAGAAGTAAGTCTCTAAACTCAAGTTGTTTAATTTGTGAGTTTTAGCCAAAATCTGTCAATACTGCACTAGATAATGAAGAATGGATAAGTGCTATGAATGATGAGATTGAGAAGATTGAGAAGAAAAAGACATGGTCACTTGTGCCAAGACCAGATGACAAGAATGTCATTGGTACAAAATGGATATTCAGGAATAAGCTGAACGAGAATGGAGAAGTCAGAAGGAACAAAGCAAAACTAGTATGCAAGGGATATGCACAAGAAGAAGGTATAGATAATGGAGAGACCTTTGCACCCATTTCTAGGCTAGAAGGAGTAAGAATAATACTTTCTTATGCTGCATTCAAAGGATTCAAAGTATATCAAATGGATGTCAAGTTAGCATTCCTAAATGGAATACTTGAAGAAGAGGTATACATTGAGCAACCAGAAGGGTTTGTCGATCTAGACAAGAGAAACATGGTATGTAGACTTCACAAAGCCTTTTATGGATTGAAAAAAGCTCATAGAGCCTATTATGAATGACTTCATTCCTATCTAATAAGTATTGGATTTGTAAGGACTAGTGAAAACAATAATCTTTATTTGAAGGAAGATACTGATGCTAACACTTTGATTGTTGAAATATTTGTTGATGACATCA
>MU224357.1:551309-566467 GCA_018584345.1 Thuja plicata | reverse complement strand
TCAACAAAGTGAAGGTATTTTCATTACACAGTCCAAATACATCAAAGAGGTCCTGAAAAATATTCAAGATGGAAGATTCCAAACCAGTTGGAACACTGATGGCTACTGGATGTAAGTTAACAAAGGAGGACAAGACAACAGAGGTAAATCAGACTTTGTATAGATCAATTATTGAAAAACTCATGTATGTTGTACACACTAGACCAGATATTGCACATGTAGTAGGAATTGTTGCTAGATTTTCTGCTAACCCCAGGGAATCACATATGACTGCTGTGAAAAGAATCTTAAGATATCTAAAGAACACTGAGGAATTTGGATTATGGTATAGAAGAGAAGGCAAATTTGAACTTAAGGTGTTTACTGACGCTGATTTGGCTGGAAATCTTGATGACCAAAAGAGCACAACTGGAGGAGCATTCTTTATGGGTAACATACTTGTCACATGGATTAGCAAGAAGCGGGGATGCATCTCTCAGTCTATTGCAAAAGCAGAGTATGTTGTTGCTGCTGAAAATTGCTCAAATATTAGATGGATCAAACAGTTGTTGGAGGGTATGCATATGAAGATCTCAGAACCAGTGATTATCTATTGTGATAACACCAGCGCAATAAACATTTCCAAGAATCTGTTCATGCATGCTAAGACTAAACACGTTGCCATCATGTATCATTATTTGAGAGAACAAGTTCAAGAAAAAGAGGTGATACTTGATTATGTGCAATCAAAAGAAAAATTAGCTGATATCTTTACCAAGCCACTGCCCAAGGATACATTTGAGTACTTGAGAACGAGACTAGGGGTCAAGCCCTTGTCTACCAGTCAATAAAATGACTGAATGCTGCATCAGCCTACATATTATTAGAACATCATTAATGGTGATGCAAGAAAAGATATGAACTTCAAAGATACATTTATATATAGATAGGTATATATCAGAACCGAGCACCAGAGAATATTGTTGTATTGTTGATGGATAAGGGAAATTCAAGGAATATATGGAGAAAATTGATTATTTGACATGATTGTCAGATATTTATAAATTATTTGTTTGGCATTGTTGTCAAAGGGAGAGAAATTATCCATATTATCACATCTTTCACAAAAGAGAGAAAGGTTATCCATTATCAGATTACTCCAACAGGGAGAGATTATATCCTAAGGGAGAGAAATTGTATGGAAAGTTTATACAAATGGAGAGTTGCTGACAAGAGAAAAATACATCAAAAGAGAGAGAACAATCAAAGGAGAGAAATTAACACAAGAAGAGGACTCAACACATCAGAAGATAGAGAGCTGCAAGAATCAAATCTAAACTAAAACAGAGCTTACCAAAGATCAAACATTTATTAGTTATCAAATAAAAAGATTGGTAGTTTGATGAATCTTAACTGTTGTATTTCATATTGTATTAGAAATAGTATAGTGTGATAATATAGTATGTTGCCATCAATGCCAAAGGGAGAGATTGATGACATGTAACTAATTGGATGTTTGATAATGTTAAGTTGAAGATAATGCAAGGCATTAAATCAGTTAATTGTTTGTATTGTCATTGATGTCAACTTGATATCATCTGTACGGTCATGTACATAATGCCAAAGACTTTAGAGAATCAATGAAAAAAAGGTTATGATTTTAGCAATGCATAAAAGTCAAGTATTCACTAAGTGACAGACAACATTGACGAAGTGCACACCATTGGTAAAAGCAAAGAAGAAAGGTCATAGTGATACCTGATGAGCAGAAGATAGAGTTGCCCGACGAGTAAATTTCCAATGATGCCTGATGGACGGAGATCCTAAAGCTAACTAGAGTCACACTGATGGAACTATCAGTTGTCACCAACAACTAACTACAGAGTTGACCGACGGAATAGAGAGTTTAGAAAATGACAAAATATCTAGCTAGCAAGAGCTAAAGATAGACTTAACTGGTTGTTTTCTTTGTTTTATTTGGCCAGAGTTAAGTGGTTGATTTAAAGATGATTTGTATAGTTGGCAAGAAGATAACTATGAGATAAATCAGGAGTTATACTTTAAATTAAATTGGCTGGATTGTTTTCACACCAAGAATCAAGAATCAAGAATCAAGAAACAGTGAATATCATGTCTATATAAGAGACAAGCTTAATTCATTTACAAATGGGATTAAGGGGAGTGAATAGAAAGAGGATGTTGAAGAGATAATAATGAAGAAGAGCTTCATATAGTCCTAATCAATCAAGCTGAAGGAGAGCTAAATAATTTCACAGACACCGACAAACAGTGAACACAACATCACAGATCAGAAAGTGTGGAGCACAAAGAATTGAATTGATACATTGATCAAAGAGGTAATGTACTTAAATAAATCTGAAAATCTTCAATTCAAATTTGCATCATGAATAGGTCATAGTGTTTCAGTTTAACCATTGAAGCATCAAGTCTCTTAACAGAGCAGGACTTAACAGTCTTCTATATATTGAGGTACATCCTAAGGAGTGCCAAAAAGGTTGATTCATGAAAGTAGCATTGGACTTGCCCAATACCTATTGACAGTCTAAGAAGGAAGCTGATTCAAGGATGGTAGCAATAGATGCTCGATACTAAGTGACAACCCCTATGTATAAAATTTTCTAACAAGGTTGCACTTAACAGTATGTTTGTAACCTTTAATAGGGTTGGCTCCTAAAAGGGCTCACTTTAGAAGAGTGAAAATTAGGGGTATCAGTCCCAGTGGTTTTTCCCCTAACAGGGTTTCCATGTTAAAAATTCATGTGTTATGTGTGTATGATTCATTTCTTTATTTTTTTGTATCTGACATAGTTAACACTGGATTGATCGGTATACTCTGCTTATTTACTGAGTTTCGGTAAATAGTTATACTACTTATCGGTAATCAAGGAGAACAAGGACAAACAAGGAAAAATGACAGACAGTTAAATCATTATTAGTGTTGCATCTTGTAGGGACATAATAATCTAAGGTCTATTGATTGGTGGTTAAGTTTAAGGATAAATTTTTGAGGCCACTGATTCACCCCCCCTCTCAATTATTACTAACAATAATGTGTAATTAATGCATTAAACATCTTCAAAAATATTTAAATGATACATAGAAGTTAGCCAAAAAAATTTACCTATGTATTTGTGCCATTCAAAACACATATAACAAAACTATCTCACTCGTCATATGTAAACTCTGATGCTCGGTCAAAACTATCACTTGCCACTGACTATCTATGCAACTCAGAAATCATTCTTGTCAGAAAATACTGAGTACTCGGTGACCACTGACTTTCTCAGGAGTAACTACATCTCAGTTAATACATAATATTTACACATGTCATTTATATTTCTTGACCTACAGGGGATGGCTCAGTCACAGTGATGACCGACCAAGCTTCCTTGATTATGATTGTGTGACACTAATACACAACATAACTTGGAGATCAACAATCTCCCCATTTGACATTAGTGGAAAAAACACTTTGTCGTGACTCTTCAGTCCCTTGAAAAAAATAGTACTCAAGTATACCAAAACACTAGTGCTCCCCCTAAGATTATGACTCGGTCTTCATAAAGACTTCAATACAGATACACCATAATATTAAGTACATGACTCCAAAAATTAAAAAATAGTATATTATACCTTTTTGCTCATATTATTTAGTGATTTCCCTTATCTGCATCTTTCCCCTTTATCTGCATCTATTTCATTTCCCCCTTGTTTACATCTTATTGCATTCCCCCTTGTTTTTGTCACTCTTGTCTGCTGGGGTTGTAAGGGTTAGATCACACTTGTCCAAAAATGGTTTGTGAATCTATAGGATCATTGTCAATTCATTATCCCAACGGGATTTCACAAACTCCAAAACCTATAACGTAATCTCTATCTTGACAACTAGATCAATCAAACTCTCTGCAATAATGAGAGGCAGTTCTCTCTGTGCTAATTATTTTTCAGCTTAAAAATCTCTTTGCATGACCTCCAAATGAGGTATCAACATAGACTAAATAGAAACAAATTTATCCCTTATTCTACCATCATTAGGAATGAGCTCAACTAATCTCCCTTGGGCATGAGCTAACCTGGTAAAATGAATATAGCTAGCATTTGCATCCATGCTCAGTGAATGTCTTGTTGACTTCAAGTCTAATTGTAGCTTCTCAATAAGTTGGTAATTCTACTTTGTAAAGAATTTGAGATCACATAGTTGTTTATACAAAGAAAGAAAATTTTCTACAACTTCTTCTAAGTTACTTATCAGATTGAAAAGTACAACCTATTTTACAATAAGTTCTTTTGCAACTTTCTCAAGAACTTTTGCCTAAAACTTTCTCTTTGACCATTGCATGAGCTTCTCATTAGCATCAATATCATCATTTCCACCTTTTGAACAATATGAACCAGTTGATCTAAGATAGGGGTCTTCTCATTTATATATTGAAGCTCAAATGCATCAACAAATATACCTTTTATATCATGTAATACCTACTTTTGTTGATGTTCTCTTTTCATTTTCTCTTGTTTGCTCTTCCTTTTTAGTAAAATCTGCAAAATTTGCACTTGCTCATAATATAAGTTGTCAATGTCCCATTTTTGAATCACTATAACTTCATCAAGTGTCACATCTATTCTCAAAGACTTGTCCTTTTTCTTATGTATTAAAAGAAAGGCTATTGAAAAACAAATGTATTATTTGCAATGATTTAGATGATTCTATTTGATTTAAAGGTTTTAAAGAATACTTAGGAATATAGATGCTTTTAAATGGAAAATTTAAATGAAAGTACTTAGGTATTTCTTAATAAAGAATCTTATAATGATATGATGTAGTTTGCTTTGAGAAATAAATCTTGTTGTTAGCTTACTTAATGGACTTAACTGAATCGTGCATTAAATTAGAAGGGAACCCTGGAAGGAATCTAAGTTTAAGTTTTGTTCACATAATTCTTTTTAAAAGTTCAAAAAAAATTCATGAATTTTTACTTAGGTTTTCTTTTTCAAAGAGAATCTATGTTCTCTTCCCTGGTTCCCTTGCGGGGCATGACATCTCCTCGGTCTTTGTATGCTTAGTCTCCTCTATTTCTTCATTGTGAAGTCCTCTGACATTTGTTGCAAACTTATCTGCTTGATCTTATTTTCTCTTATGGGTGATCCCACAAAGCTGTGTCCCACTTTTAGACATGAAGAAAAATCATGTGGATGAATTGTTTTCATTTTTTACCCCTTCGAGTGAATGGGGGGTGTTCACACAAAGGGAAAAAACCCCTTCACACAAACTAGATGAAATAGGGGGTTCGCTCGAACTAGCCCCAATTCGAGCGAACCCTGTGAATGAACCAAAAACAAGAAATTTGCACAAATTTTCCATGGGGGGTTCGCTCGAAGGGGGTTCTCTCTAACCCCCTTTGCTAGAAGGGGTCTTCGAGTGAACCCCCTGAATTTGGCCTTTCTCTCCAAAGCCAACAAATTTTTGCAGATTTTTTCCCTTTGAAGGTCTCAATCAAGGACTGAATAAACCAATCTTCTAAAACCCAAATGGTATATTATTCTACTCAAAACAAGCCTTACAATGACTATGATTTTAATATATATTTAGAATAGAGGTTGTATGGTCATTTAGCAACCTCTCTCTTTGATGCTTTGGGAAAAATAATAAATTAGGAAAAAAAAATTGAAAAATATGTAGGAAAATAGGATTTGTGTTACCTTTCTATGAAAAAAATAATTAAATAATTTTGATATATATAGATCAAGTTAGAGCGATCCAAGTGACCTTATATCTAAATTATAGTTACTGTCACTTTAGAACTTAATGAAGTATGAAATATTGACCCAAAATGAATGAAACCAATTACATCCTTTAGATATTAAAGTTACAAAAATAACCTCAAAAGAATCACATCATTATCATATTTTAAAAAAATTTATGCTGATTCAAGTGATAGTCACTCCTTAAAAACACTATTTTTTCACACAAACCACTTTTCGAAGGAGAAGGAAAAATGAGTTTTAATGAATTTTAATTTTTTTTTAAATATATTAAGAAACTAGATGGAAAATTCTAAAATACTCTAGTTTACATCATCTTCAAATTCCTAATAGTTTTGCGGCAACAAGTGTTCGAAAGTGAAGTTTTTCTCAGAATGTTGATCTCAATGTCAAAATTGGCCAAAAAGTGGGACACACTATTGTGGGACCACCCTTATCTTTTTTTCCATTAACTTGAAAGTTTGCCTCGGTAGGGGAATCTAGAATGTTGATTGTAGCCTCACCCTGCTCCTCAGCACTCAAACCTTATGTATCCTCACCAGTGAATGTAGTTGAGTCATTAATTGCTAAATCCTTTTTTTGTGCATCCTCAACCTTTTCCTTTTCCTTTATTTCATCCTCAATATTATCAGGCTCATCAATTTTTTCTTTATTATCAAGCTCAACTTGTTCTGATTTGCCTTCATCTTTGTTTGCATTCTTGTCTACTATCAATCCAAAGATTGTCTTCCATATTAACTGGCTCTATTATAAAACTCCTTCAACATCCTTCCTCAATATTGAATACACTCTTAATTTAGGAATGAACCTATTCCTAAATTGCTCCATAAATTTTTTTCTCTATTTTTGTGTCAATTCAGGCATTATTTGGGATAATTCTGCTTCTCTAATCTGCCTTTCAGTCTTAAGAGAAAACTTTCATCTCTCATCAATCTTCTTGAACAATTCATCAGCAACAAGATTCCCAATCTCTAATAATCTCATCTTGTATTATTCTAACATATCTATGATTTCATCCTCTATCTTTGTTGTATCCTCAGTACTCAACCGTTCAAACTTAATTAATTTCAATCTTGACAAACCTATTGAACTCCTGATATTGTGGAAAATTTCATCAACATTTTTAGGATGTTTGTGTGTAGAAAATTTGAATTTTTTGATATCATTTATGTCTTTCATCTCCTTGTCTTCATCATCTTTACCCATTATGCATTTCCTTCCTAGATTCCTCTTAGGGTTGCTCGGCTCAGCTTCATTTTGAGCTTGTTTCCTTTTCCATGAGCTCTCCCCTTCAGCTTTCTTTAGTGGAATTTTCTTTGGTGGATTGGTTATTTTTATAGTTATTGATGCTCTAGTTCTTGGTCTAGATGTGGCACAAGGAGTAGGTTTATGCTTTGAACTCCTCTTCCTAGTTGACCCAACATCCATCACTTTCTTACCCTTCTTATCTACTTCCACATCTTCATCTTCACTCTCTTTTGAATCACTAGATTGGTCCTCACCTTGACCTTGTGTGATCTATATTGATGAATCTTCTTCTTCTTCTTCTTCACCTAACATCTTCTCAAGGTTCTTCACTATTTTCTTTATTTTTCTCTCCATGGTTGCAGCCTTCAATCCCATGGTTATTTTTTATTTTTCTTCTTCATTTTTCCCAAATCCCTTAGCCTTTTTATCATCTTCCTCTGCAAGTAATGTTGTGATTGCTGTAGATGTTTCATTAATATTAACTTCATAGGGTAATAGCCTCAACCATGCTACCCTCGATACTACATCTTGTACATAGGTATAATTATTATCAACTAGAAAACAAACATCATCATAATGATTCTCTACTAGTGAAACATGGATTTTGCTCCTTATTCTCATCTTCTTCTTAAACTGAACAAAATAGTTTCCAATGACATTATCAAAGTTATCTCCTAACTGTTGAATATAGTCGTTAACCTGTTGTGTCACTGGTCGGTCCTAACTCCATACTACAACTCCTATAGTAGGAAAAGTATTCTAAACAGAAAAATATACAGACTATCAGGGATCCAAACTTTCACATAGAATTATTTTCCTTCCTAATTGATGATAGATTCTTAGCGAGTTGAACCAACTGCATCTTGGAAAGATAATATGTATGATCCTTTTTTACTATCTTCCATGCATGGTCAACCGCAATGCTAGGAACACTATCCAATCTGCTGGATTGATAAAACTTGTGTGCAATCACTCTTACTACAAATTCAATCTCAGGATCTATGATCGTTGAAATTTTCATTCCTCTCTTGTTCCACTCAACTAAAGTGTTCTTCTCAATATCAACTCTGAAAACACATTATTCTTTTCCCTTGGACAATAGGGTAATCAATGACTCAGTGGATGATATCCTTGGTAATCTACATTTTTCCATTCTCAAGCCATAATCTCATATCGTGTAATCTTCTTAGAACTATCTTGATCCATCAATTTTGAAGTCGCAAGGGAAATCTATGGCACAGACTAACCCTTTGTTGGCAATGTGGTGATGCTCAACTTTCAATGCTCCATTTTCACAGAGTTTGTTGTAAGATTCCCTCAACTCAAAGTCTCTAACCTCATTGATCTTACACATGTATCACTCTCTCACATCATGAATCATTAGAAATTTTGGCAGGATTGATGATAGGGCTCCCAAAAGATCTCCCTTCACGCAACTTAGAAATTAGGTGGTGCACATGCATCACTCCTGACTAACTAAACATTCTTCATTTCCTTGTCTTTCCTCTTCAGTTCAGTTGATGAATTGGAAGCCATTTGTTAGATTAGGTTTCATAAAATATATTATGGGTAACTTGGCAACAACGGGTCTTCAACCTTGCATAGTACTTTCCAACGATACACAATGGAATATTCACAAACTTTTCTCAAATTACTCTTCAGTCGCGTTTGAATCACTCTGAAAACTCTAATTGCTAGTGAAATGAAAATGAACAGAGAAATCTATTATATACCCTCAAACAATCAAATTAGGTCTTCAATAAATAGTTTGTATAGTGGCAAGTGTATAACAGTAGTCTCGATCCTTAAGTAAATAGCTCGGTTAACTCATTCCATCACTCAGTCAGAATAGTGACTTGGTCACTACTAAAACTTGGTCAATATATCAGCTCGGTCGATATGGGGGCTCGACACATACTAATACTGATTCTTGGAACCAATTGTACATATCAATTATTTTCTTATTTCTTGTCTTAGATTTGTTCTAATGCATCTTAACTTATGCAGATATGGAATTTAATACATCTTATGTTAGGAACTGGTGTAAAATATAACATTTGAGAAAATAGTTCCTTGCATACCTTCTTTTCTTAATATGAAGTAGTATGATCACTTGATCCATTAGATTGGATGATCTCAGCTTCACTGGTTCCACTATTGCTTGCTTCTTTTTTCTTTCTCCATGTCAGATTCATCTGATTCTTCATATACTCAATAGTAAGTGCAAGTTCTATGGTCTTGCAGTCTCTCCTAGTATGACCGATCTTATGACAACTATAACAGACCAAACATCCATTCATCCAACTCTTGGATTTACCTCTAAAGTGTTTCCTTATACAATTTTTTGTAATATGACCATATTCACCACAGTAATGAAAACTACGCCTTGTATAGTAATCACAATTTAAAGTGTTACCTTTCCTTGGTGCATTGCCTTATTTCTTGGATGTCCACTTAGAATTTGCATTGGATCTAAAATCTCGGGTTCTATGACCAAAATTTTGGCAATTGTAAGAATGTCCTTAAAATCTAGGTGAAGTAGGTGATATGCTAGTCTTTGAACTGAATTCATGTGCCTGATGTCCATACTTCTTATAGTTAAAGCAATATTCATTGAATTTAGGCTAAGGATTGGACTCACCATTCTTTCTTTAGAAAAAAAAATTTGTGTATCCTGGTTTCCCACAATGATGACAAGTAGGTTTTTTTTCTTCCTCTTTGCATTCCTCTGTTCTCCACTCTTTGATGATTCTCCTTCTTTAGTGGATGATAGGTGCTAGGTATGGCCAATTCTAGAGCTATCATTGGTTCATCTCAGTGATCTCATTAGTTCCTCAAAGTATCTCAAGGATTCATTAGGTTTGTTTATCCTCTCAATGAGTTCTCTTTCATATTTCAACTCATTTTTTAGTTGATTGTTATCTGATCTCAGATATGTAATTTCAATTTATTTTCTATTTACCTCTTGATTTGAAAATAATAGTTGGTTGACCATGTCCAACTAATTTTTTGTGATCTTCTATACATCACTTTTCCTTTCATCAAGTTTAGTAGCCATATGTCTCTTATCTTCTTCTTCCATTGCCTTGTCTTCCTCAACTTTCTTCTTCTGATTAATCACCTCAGATAGTGTTATTGATTGTGTTTCCTATTCTATCTTTAGAATTTTGACTCGTTATTTTAGTGTGTTGTTCTTCTCCAATAGATCTCCAATTTCCACATTAATTTCTTTGGAATTTTCATTATCAAATAGACATTCATTATCTTCTTCTTTATATTGAGTGTCATTCAGCTGAGTTGCCAATTCTTTCCTAGCCTTTAAGGATTTCCTCAATTATTCTCTTACTATCTCAAGCTACTGCAGTGCCAAATGGATATCAATCTTCTGATTCTCAATGGTCGTTCCCAACTTGTAAACCTCCATCTCCAAGATCTCAACTCTCAAGTGATTAGACTTCTTCTAAGAGAAAAAAGCTCTGATACCAATTTTTGGAAGTCTAATATAGGAAAGAAATATACTGAGAGGGGGGTGAATCAAGATCTATAAAAATTTTATACTTCTACAAAAAACTAATTCAACATGTAAACATAAAAATTAACTATAATGTTGTAATAGATCTAACATTTAATCACATCCATAATGAACACATAACACAAAGATTTGGTAACCTAGAAACCCTTGAAAGGTAAAACTGGGGTGGGGATGAAACCCACAAATCTTCACTATTGCAGTAACAAAGTGTGCATGGTAGGGCTACAAAGTTTGATCACTTCTGATGATCTACCCTATGAGGGGTCTTCCCTGTTAAGAGCTTACAGACTTATACAATCCACCTTGATTAAAGGATTTAAACTTACAACTAAGTAAGCACTTTGTTAAGAGATTTACAAAGGCCTTCTAGGACCACTCTGTTAAGAGATTTACCTTGATTCACTTGCTAGAATGTATCAGTACTTTATCCTTCTATTTGCACTTCAAATGTTGATAACGAATCTCCTCTTTCCAACTCTTAACTGATCTCAAAATTTGATATATCTATTTTCTGTCCTTCACTTCCCTACTCGGTCACTCTGCCTGGTCTATGCTTTTGATATGCAAAAATCTACTTTACATACATACACACCCGATCTCTTCTCTTCACAACCGCATCCCATACATAGATTATTTTGAATCATTTCATATATAGATAACCAATGAAGCATCGATATCAAGATCAATGATCTAGATTCATCACATTTCCACTTAAGCATCCCTAATTTTGATTGATTGTATTGCTTGCATAGGGATTAATGATCTTAGAAATAACATGTAATTAATGCATTAAATATCTTCAAAAATATTTAAATGATATATAAAAGTCAGCCAAAATGGTTTACTTTGGTCTTTGTGTCATTTCAAACACATTTAACAAAATTGTCTCACTTTGCATATGTAAACTCTTATGCTCGGTCAAAATTGTCACTCGACACTAACTATCTATGTAACTCAGCAATCATTCTTCTTGGCAACTACTAAGTACTTGGCGACCAATGACTTGCTCGGCAATAACTACTAATCATTCAATACATAATATTTACCCAAGTCATTTACATTTCTCAACCTACGTGGGATGGCTTAGTTGCAGTGATGACCAACCAACCTGCTTTGATTATGACCAAATTTGTGACACTAATAGACAACATAACGTGGAGATCAACACTAGGTCAGGTAAAAGTTTGACAAGGCTTTCCCATCATAATTTTCCCATGGGGTCTTCACGCAAAGACCCATTCATATGAAGCCTTGATATACCTTCGTGCGAAGGGGGTCTTCGCATGAAGACCCAAAATTTGTTGTTTTCCCCAGAGACAAAAAAAACTACAAAAACTGGTCTTTCAAGACCCAAAAAAAGGACCAAACACGATGATTTTCTGAAACAAATAATAGTTGATGATGCTACTCGGAGAAAGCTTTCTAATGCTTATAATTTTAATACATATTGAGTTCCTTGTCACTTTCAAATTTTACTTTAATTAAACATAGGTTTTTTGGTCATTCAACAGCCTATCTCTTCGAGGCTTCGGGAAAAATAGTAACGTACCAAAAAAAAATGAAAAATATGTAGGAAAAAAGTGTTTGTGTTAGATGTCTATCAAAAAAATAAAAAATGAATTTTGATATATACATATCAAGTTAGAGTGATCCAAATGAACCTATTTCTAAATTACACTTTTGATTACGTAAAAACATGTTTTACAAGGACCCAGAACTTATAATAAGAGTTTTTATGAATATTCAATAAACTTTAGCTAAAACTATGTCGTAGCACCCAAAAAGGAAATCAAAAAATCCTAGTAGGAAAGAAACCTTACAAAAATCCCCATAAAACTAAAAACACGAGCAAGGACAGCAAAAATATAGGACCAAAAATAAGATAGCTACATGCCATCCATAATGTCTTATGCCTAGAAAACCATAAGTTGCATTTGTCCAATAGAGTTCTTGTGATTTTTAGTCTCCTTGTCTTCCTTTGGGCTCGACTTCTTGATTCTAGCTCGCATACATTTGCTTGTGGTTTCCTTCACCTCTTTACCATCCTTATCCCTTCTTTCATGTTCCAACTTCTCCATCAGAATTTTTGCATGACCAGTATATGCCTTTAAGCTTTCCAGACATTGCTCCCCAATCTTGCACATGGTATCCTCCAGTTTTTCCACTTTTTTATTCAATATGTGGATTTTCCCTGTGAATTCATCTTCCACTACCCTATCATCTCTTTCCTTCAACTTCTTCTCCATGTTATAGAATTTATTCACCATTTCAACATAGGCTTCATATCTCCCTACTGCATCTTTCATCTCCTCCAGATAGACCGCAACAAGTTTATCCCATATGCTGATTTTTTTGAAGATATTGACCTCAACTTTCATGATCTCCATTTTCTTTTTAACATTAGCAGTATCATCCAACATTTTACCCAAAGTATAGGTAAAATCCACAAGACAATCCTTGCTAATCTTAATGTCATCTAAAATATTAATATCCTTACCAATGTCCTCATTAGTAGGGTTTTCTTTAGCCACATTCTCCTTTGTATCTTTTTCTATGCTTTTAACTGTTTCCTCCACAATCTGGTCAACACCCTTATGAAAATTACTCTTTGTGTTCAGCATGGGGGTTTGGTCTACATCCATATTGTCTTTATTATCCTCCTTCTTATTAGCTTCTCCAAATTCCTCCTTGAAGTTAGCCTCTATGCTCTGCTCCTTTTCCATCCCATCCTCCTCATACGAGGGCAAGTCAATTCTTCTTTTGCTAGGGTTCTTACCTTTCTTGGTCCTCTTATTTTTTCTACCTGTAAACTCCCCACATTTCCTTTTCTTAGCCTCTTTTCCCAGTTTCTCCCTGTACTCTTCATCTTACATCTCCTTCTCTATTTCAAAGTCCCCCACAATAGTCTTCTTCTGGTTTCTCTTGGAAGAGGATCCTTTTATTGTTATTTTCTCAAGGTTTTGATACCTTAGAGTAGTCCCTTCTTCTTCCTCTATCTCCTCCTCATACATGTTATCTTCCTCTTCACCTTTTGTCTCCTCCTGATCCCTATCATTCTTCTTCAAGAGAGGTTTCTCTACCTTTTTTATTTTCAAGAGATCATAAACTAGGAGCATGAGACCCTACTAAGAGGCATGGTCTCCTTTCGGGTCTTTTTGCAAAGTAGTTAACGTGAAATCCAATGAGATAAGAAGATAAAAAGGCAGACTAATTTTGACATTGTGCCTAAATTGATTTAGAAGCATGAAATGGTGCCCATAGGCTCTGGTGAACCTACCATCGATTATAATGTAGCTTATAATCGCAAAGAGCACATACCTCCATGGCCTAGATATACATTTGGGGTTATGGTGGGATGTGTCCTCCTTCACTAGTCTAGCCTTCTTCTCCTCAGAAGTCAAAAATTTCTCCCAAGCCTTATCTGAAATGTTTCTATCTCTATAAAACTTAAGCCCATCCATTTGCATACATGTTTCCTCTGCAATAATATCCTCTGTTACTTCCATGAGTTGATTCCCCACCATCACTTTCCATTTTTCCATGTTTTAAAGAATTTCCTTGACACAGTAGGGTTTCTGCCATAAATTCATTCCATAAAAATATCCAAGCCTCCTTTCTTCAAGATACTCCAAGATTTTTTCTTATCCTTCCATTCCTCATAGTTAAGAGGCTCGAAGGGCTTTTTTCTTCCACCCATATTTGCAATCTGATGAAAATCTATTTCTCCATGATTTTTAGTAATGTTGTTATGAATTAAATAGGCCGCTTTCAAACTTGCAAAAAATACCCAGAATCTGTGCCAATTCCAGCTCGCAATCAGAAAGATGTACTTTCTCCAGAATTGGTAATAATGACACTTCACATCATGATTAAAGATCTTTATTAGACTTCCATTTATAACCTTTTTTGTCTACTCTGCAGCCAGTCACTATCCATTAATGATTTTGCATGAAGTGGCATGTCATCCCCATCATACCATTGTGTCATCACCTCGATTTTGCATGCCATGTTAGCTGCCCAGTCAACAATTCTGTTTGTCTCTCTATAGTTATGTGATATCACACAACCTTCAAAAAATTGAATTAGAACTTTATCTTTTGTCATGCCCAAAACTAGGGCAAAACACACACACAAGTTTTTTTTTTTAAACACATAAGTACGCACAACTAACACTGGTTGAGTTGGCAAGGTGATAGCAAGGTAGAGTTAACCTTCAAATTACAAGGTATATATGCAGACTAAATAAGGGTCATACCACAACAGATGCAGAATTGGGGTATCAACCTGTTCCACGGGTTATATGGATACTTAACTCAGGTTGACCTAACTCTGATTCCATGTTTAGAATCATGATGGTAGTTAGTGGTTATGAACATATGTTGATCTAGGTTGCCCTAATCCTTACTTGTCTCCTAATCTAGATTACAACTTAATCCATTCACATCTAGTTCCAGTTTTCTTTCAATATTAACTACTAACTCAAAACCTAGACAAATTATTATTCTACTCCTTTAACAACATACACAAAACATTTATCAATAGACATGCTTAAAATTGAATAACAATTTTAACTATACCAAACAACTATTAATTAAAATCTAAAAGCTGTAATCCAATC
>MU224357.1:529354-551200 GCA_018584345.1 Thuja plicata | reverse complement strand
AATCAACTTCTAATAGGAATCTAACATAACTCCTAACCCCTAGAACACAATAGTAACATATTCCCTTTTTGTCATAATAAAATTTAAACTAACATTACCTATACATTAGAATAAATGGATTAAATCCGCTTCTCTAATAGGCTACTCACATTATTAGGCCAAATTCCCAATTAATTTAATACACAAATCTCACATTTTAAAATAACCTAAACACTAATGTTAAGGATCTCATTAAAATGATTAATTATTATATTAATAAGTGGATCCAATACAAATACAAATTAATACATATTAACAAACCTATCCATCATCAAAACACTAAAGTTATTTACCTAATGAATTATGCTACAACATAGAATTAGTTTATATATGCCTAAAATACTACACAATTATTGATTAAAACAAAAAGGAATTAGATCTCATTTACTAACTTAAATATCTACTAATTACTTCTTAATCCAACCTAACTATCTAATAAACTAATCCTAACTAACCACTAACTTATAAATTTACCATATAACATTACAAATCCAAGTGCATTGGGGGTCGAATTTGCAATGGGCAGAGTGCGGGTTGACATGACATGCTTTGGGGCCCACCATATAACCTACCTACCTCCCTCCACAAGGGATTTCGAAATGACATAGCAAAGCCTCCAAAAGGTGGTGCGGTTTACAAGGGGGAGGTGAAGGTATGATTTTTTGTGGCCCACCAACCCAAGCTCCCATCCTCCAAGGTAAATTTTGCATGGGGAGAGGGAGTTGACTTGTGAAGGACATGTCAGATTTGCAGAATAGGGGACAGCAAGGGGAAAGGGTGGCACACAACCCAAGTAGTGTGGCCCCCTTTCAAATAAAGTGATTTTATTTTTTTAACTTAGCACAATCCACTGTTCAAGTAAATAGGTAAAGAGGTAGAGGTGGGGCCCATGGAAAAAGGTAAGAGTGAAAGGTGGGTTAATTTAGAATTTAGGAGTAATAATCATGATTATGTTAATGAGATTAGATTACAAATTTAATTAGGGATAAAGCACATTGGGAAAGGAATATTCACTGTGGTAAGGAGAATATTTCATTTCCCATACAAATTCCAGAGAGCATTTTTGCTCTAAATCTGGAAGTGCTATGGGCTTTTTTTTGTTATAAGCTCTTCATTTTGATTTACTTGGTTCAATTTTTTTGTAATAGATCTTAGTATGCATTAGGATTGATTTATTTAATCAATATACTAAGAGCACTAATAGCATTAGTTGATTATAATATTATCATACTAACTAATTTGATTTGTTGGTAAGGTTATTTCTTCTTCTCAAGAGTTGAGATTGAAATGCAGATTTTTAATGAAGAAAGTTGAATCTATGGAGATGGAATAAGGACAATCAAGGGGAGAAATTGAGTGTTACAATAACATGAAGGATTACATTTACATACATTATGGAGGTTTCAAGATTCATAATTCTTCAAAAATTTTAGGAATGAAACTATAAGTTGTCTTTCTTTTTCAATATTGGTATCCCTCTAAACATGTATGGTTAACCCTTTTTTTTTTGAAATAAAATGCAATATGCATGAACTAAAGATTAAATCATTTATATTATGGAATGAGATCTTACAATCTAAATCTACACATCTTCAAGATGATAAATCTACACAATACATGGATGGTATGCAACATTTCTTCCCTTAATGAATCATTACATAAAGAAGGAGATCTCTTCACATCTAACTTGAAAAGCTTCAAAAATGAACATTACAACAATCAACAAGAATGGATTTCAATACAATGAGTTACTATGCAACATTGAAGTTGCTTATACACAACCACCCCCAAATAGGGATTTCTTTCAAGCTTCCTCACCATCATCAAGACTCCAAAAAACTGCAAATTTCATGAGGGGAGGCCATGGGAGCTCACCTCCCAACCAAGGCCTCAATGAGGCCACCCCCAAGCTTGGAGAACCAAGGATAAACAATATTTCATATCCAAATTCTCACAACATCTCATATGCACAAAACAACAATAAACTCCCAACCAAGGTTTCACAAATGAGTTTTTCAAACCCATTGAAGTAGGGTGAAGGTGGGTTTTTCCAAGGAGGAGAATGTCATTTGCATTTTTTTTTCAAATTCCTCAATAATAACTTTTCCATGCCTTTTCAAGGCTTCATTGACATTCCTTCCATATACACATTTGGTCATTTCTAGACCAAAATAATATTGGCAACATGGCTTCATGGGGCCCATACTCCAGGAACTTATCCCTCTTCTCTAAGAGAAGAGACTTTCACTACAATGGAGAGCCCAACTAACCCCTTCACCCAAGGCCACTTCTTCCCTTCCCCAAAGGGTTATTAATGCCTTAAATCCCATGAAAAACATTCCCAATCTAAAAGAACAAGAATTGATACAAAAATCCAATGCATTCCCAACCCAACACATGACAAAAAAATTTACATACAACAACACTATACAAGATTACATACATGAACACCATACAAGATTTCATATTCATAAAACAATAACATCCAATTCTCCTTGCAACAAACAAACACTTCATGGCAAAGGAAATCAACCTTCCAAATGTGTTATGGCCAATGAAACTTGAGAAGAGCCCAAATCCTTCTCCTTCCTCTTTCCAAACCCTAATTGTCTCTAAAATTAGAGAGTGGGTGAACACCCACTAAGTCTCCCAAAACCCTCTAAAAAGACCCCAAAAGTTTACTCAAGAACTAGCAATAATAAGACATGACAACTAGCTTTTTTGTCTCCCTTCTTAATTGTGAGTTTAATAAGGAGTGTGGGACAAGTTAGATGCATATGGCTATCTCTATTTTTGCCACTTTTGAAAAGTAGGAATTTTGGAGAGTCATAATGGTGACCTAGGTTTCTCTCATAGGTAAAAACTAGCCCTAACCCAAGGTAACCCTTTAGGGTTAACTAATTTTGGTCAAAATTACACTCTAGGATCACTTTTAACCCCTCCAAGGTACCCCTAAAGTTCAAATACGAGTTCCAACATGATGTAATCCCTACAAGACATCTATTAGCAAGTGGGATTAATATAATATCATATAAGGTTAGGTGATTCTTTTCCAAGCCCCAAATTGACATGTCAATATCCACATGGACAACACAAGTGTCAAGTGACACCAAACAAAATACACATCACATTCGCAATGACATGTCCAAACAACAATGTAAATTTAAACTATTAACACACATTCAGATTACATTTACAACAAGGATCACATTACAATAAGATTTTAACCCCTTATTGGATTACACCTTGGCTTACTCAATTCACATGTGTTTAGCCCTGATTCTCTGAATAATTTCATGGTTCCCTTTCTTGCACACTAAACTTCGAGCATTAGTAGTCCAAGATGATAAAATTGCATGTAATATACATTTTTAATTTATAATTAGCAACATTAATCAATAAGCAGAATTAAACCCCTAATTGAAATTTTCATACAGAAATGTTTAAAACATAAGAATTCCTTAATCACCATGACATAACATCCATGAAATAGTCAATTCTAATCATGATTCGATCTTCTCATCAATTCACTAATCTAAACATATATAATCAAAATCAACCACCTGTTCTTCGTCTAATCTATATCAAAATGTAATCTACATAATATAATCATCATCATAACATAATATCATGAGTCTCTGTCAGGATAATCAAAAAGTGTATCAATGTATCAAAACACAAAGTATCAAAGTGTGATCGAGCAGTAAAGCCATGATGGGTCGGGGTGAGGCCTCACATGTTTTTTTATGATGATATGTATAGACCAAGAAGCTTGAGTTTCATTATTTAAGTATTTAATTATATTAAGGGAGTCACCCTTAAGCCATAACTTCTTACAACCTTTGTCACTAGCAAGTATTAACCCTTGAAGAGCATCATTAGCCTCAGTGACATGGTTAGTTTGAATTCCTATAGGAATAGCTTTAATATCCTTGCACACTCCATGTTCATCTCTTAGCATTATACCACACCCAGCCACCCTCGGGTTTCCTTGCGATGCACCATCAAAATTGACTTTCATCCATCATGTAGGAGGGCAATCTCATCTTTCTTCTTCTCTCATAGTCTTATTCTTACAATTCCTGAAATTATCTTTAATTTTCCAATTATTGAAAAAAAAATTATCATCCTCATTTAACGGTTCCATAAGACTCTCCCTTAGATACAAGTTTTCTTTGACATCTCTCTTGATTTTGTGGAAGATCTCTTTTTTCACTAGATGCTTTGTTTTTGAAAACTCTCTCATTCCTTTCTTTCCAAACCCCCCAGCAAACATAGGGAAGTATGAACTTCCACACCTTGACCATAGTTTCATTCTTTGAAGGTGGGATCCAAGAGTTGAAAAGACTTTGCATGTCCTATGGAATAACCCACTCAATATTAAGAATTTTAAAACATTTTTCCTAAATATTTTTCACCTAGGGATAGTGAAGAAACATATGATTAACATTCTCCTCATCTTGATTACATAAGTAACATCTATTAACAATTATAACACCTCTTTTTAATTTATCATTAGTAGAACCTTGTTTTGTAGCAAAAACCAGAATAAAACATTGATCTTAGGGGTGAGATCCTTAATCCACACTTTAGCCCAACATGGCTCATTAAGATTCTCATACTCCTGGTGATACATAGAAGAGATAGTAAAGTTCCCATTCGGGCTATACGTCCATATTAATTTGTCTTCTTCCTCAATCAAAATAACATAATTAAGAAATATATTGAGTTTTCTCAAAGAATTATCAATAATAGTTAAGTCCTTCTAGTGATCCCTATCTCAGTAGTCAGCAACTTTACTCCCAAATCTCAGCTTGCACTGGTCCTCAAAGTTTTTCCATCCAAGGAACTCCTTGAGGGGATTCTGCATTATCCAATCATCTTCCTAGAATAGCACATTTATGTCATTTCCTACTTTCCATTTAACACCTTTTCTTATGATTTCCTTCTTTTTAAGAGCATTTCTCCATATAAAGGATCCTCTAGCACCAAAGTCACTACCAAGAAAGCTAACAAAGTTTGGACACTCCTTATTATATTTTATTATCTCATATCAAGGTCTATTGTCCCTTAGAGTTATAATATATCCATATAAGTTTATCTAGAAGGTGATTATTTAGGTGTCTAATTCTATGTAAGCTAATTCCCCCTTTGTTAACAGGTCTGCAAACCTTTTCCCAAGCAATGAGGACCATCCTTTTCTTTTTTCCATCCTAGTCCTCAATAGCTTCTCCAAAATTCTTAGGTATTTTAAAGATACCAAGTGCACAAAGAGAAAGACCTTGAAGGGTAGATTTTAAAATCTGAATCTTATGTTCTTGGCTCAACAACATACATTTCCATCCAGAGAGTTTACTATGATATTTTTCCACTAAAGAACTCTAGAAAGACTCTGGGGGTTCTAAGCATAAGGGAAGACCAAGGTAAGTACCTGGAATAGTCTCCATATCACAACCCAAAATCCTCTTAACTCTCAGTTGTCTTTTTTAGAAACATTAAAGAAAAACACTGAACTCTTTCCCCAATCTATAAGCTGTCCCAAAGTTGTCCCATATTTATTCAATGCTTTTTTTATGTTGGTTGCATTTTTTACTTAACCTTCCCCTATAACAACTAATTTGTCAACAAATTATTAATGGGAATAGAATTCTATGGAAGAAGAGGGATTCGGGCCTTTGAAATCCCCTTTCATAACTAAATTCTCCATGTACCTACCCAAACATTCAACCATAATGATGAAGAGTATAGGAAAGAGGGGATCCCCATGCCTAAATCCCCTACAGGATTTAAAGAAAGAAGTGGGAGAGTTGTTAACAAGAACAGAGAAGGTGGCAGACGATATCAACTGGTATATAAGATCTATACTTTTCTTGTTGAATCCAAAATCCATCAACACTTTCATTAGAAAATCCCAGTCAACCCTATCATAGGATTTTGATAAATCCAATTTGAGAATGAGGCCCTCCTTCTTAGACGCCGCCAATGAGTACACATTTTCATGTATGAAGATAATTGATTCCATGATCTGTCTACCTGGAAAAAAACTATTTTGGTTCCAAGATATAAGAGAGGGAAGAATAGACAAAATCATTATGGTAAGAACCTTAGATATAATCTTATAGGCCATATTACATAAACTTATTGTCTTAAACTGATCTATTTTGTCAGCCCCTTGTTTTTTTGTGATAAGAGAAATAAAGGTGTTATTTTAGTTCCTCAATAATTTTCTAGATCCAAAAAATTCTTTAACAACATTAGTAACATCCTTTTCAATAATAGCCCAGTACTTCTAGAAGAAGAATAAAGGAAAATCATCTGATCCAGGGGATTTTTCCCCATCAATAGAGAAAACAACCTTTTTATTTCATCATTAGAGGGGATAGCATTGAGAATAGAATTATGGTGGTCATTTAGGATATGGGGAATACAGTCCAAAAACTCCCTTTGGTTCTCTAGATCCAAATCTTTATCCTGTTGGAGAAGGCTGAGAAAAAAAATTTAGCCTCCATTCTAATAGCATCTTCATCATCAGAGCTAGTACCATTTATGACAAGATTGGAAATTAGATTAGCCTCTATGGTTAAGGGTAGTCATGAAAAAATATTTGGTATTCCTATCCCCTTCCTTCAAGAAAATCTGTCTGGATCTTTGTCTCCAAAAAGTTTCTTCTTTAGATATTATGTCATGGAATTCAACTAATTTATCATTTTCCTATTCTCTTGATATCTTATCATAACCTTCCTATTGAATTCTATCCTGGATGGCTTTTAACTCCAAACAAATCTTATTCTTAGTAGAAAAGATATTTCCAAAAGGACAAGTGTCCTTATTCCAAACTTTAATATTTTCCTTGACATGTTTAATTTTTTTAACCAGAATAAACATAGCAGTTCCTTTAATATTAATCTTCCACCATTCCTCAATTTTTTGTTCTAATTGTGGGTGCAGAGTCCACATCTTCTCAATTTTTTAAGGAAAATTCCTTATCCTGGAAATGGGATCCACCAGGAAAATGATAGGATTATGGTCTGATCCTACCCGCACATGGGAAGACAACAAGAAATAGTAATGGGTAAACCAACCATTTCTAAGGAGGGCCCTATCAAGTCTAACCTGAATAAGATCCTCTCCACTCCTATTTTTCCAGGTATAGTTAATACCCTACAACTCCATATCATGGAGGGCATGTTCATTAATGAAATTCATAAGGTCCATTCTGCTTTTCAAATTAGTTTGGCTTCCTCCTTTTTTTCATTTTCTTTTAGGGGGGTGTTAAAATCTCACATTAAAATCTATTTGTTAGAACTGAAACTTTTCTCAAAGAGGACAACTTCTCCCAAAAATCCTCTCTTCCCTTTTAGTATTAGGAGCATAGATATTGGTCAGCACCCAAGAGGTAATATCCTTAAGATGACTTAATATAATACAAGCCACATTATTCCCATGTTATATAACATCGCCTTTTATGATATCACAGTTCCACATGGTAGCAATACCACCCGAAACACCTTCAGAGTCACCCCCATAGATATTTCCATTCTTCAAAAATCTAAGTTTTTCCACTTTCTCCTTAAGCATTTTTGTTTCTTGAATAAATAAAAATTTTGGTCTATTATCCCTAATCATATTTCTAACAAGATATTTCTTGTGGGGGTTATTCAATCCCCTTATGTTCCAAGAGATAATCTTCATAGCTTAACAAATGATCCCACCTCTAGGATGGTCATCTGGCTTCCATTCACTATGTTCTTCTTAGCCTCCTTGGCTCTTTATTTATGGTTTGATGGTCAACCAGAAGAAGACATCATTCCTCCCACATCCACAGTTTTGTTAATCCTTGTTTCTTTCACTAGCTGGCTATTCTTACTCTTGTTATTCTTTGATTTTTTCTCCTCCTCATGAGCCTTTGTCCCATCATCTTTTTCACTCTGATATCCCTTTAGAGCCTGACTGATAGACACATCATCTCTCCATATTGGTATTTTTACATCTAGGATTGTTCTTCTTATCACATGGGGTGAATTTTTTAATGAGTCTAAGGACCCTTTTCCTAAAATAATGCACTATTGAGCATCCTGTCATTCTATCTCCTCCTCCACTTTGTGATGATTTCTCATGGCCTCTGGGCTCTGTACTGATTGATTGATAACTTCAGGGATACTAGGTAATCTAACCTCTCCACCCTCTTTGGCATCTTTTACTATCATTTATTGTTTGCATTCTCCCTATATTTCACCCCCATTACCACATTCCTCCACTTGGTCTTGTGGGAATTCATTACTCTCAGAACTGCCAATATTTGTTTGGTCGTTGACCATGCTCTCATTACCTCTCTCTGAGGTCTAAACCTTTTCCTCTCTATTGTTAAGTTGGGCCACCCTTTAAGTCTCTCCCCATCATTCTCCACCTTACCAATAGGTATATATTTCTTTGTCTTTCTTTGGGTAGCCTTAGACGGGAATTTCTTTTCCCAGTGCCCTACTTTCTTACAATGAAAGCACACAAAGGGAATTGATTAATATTCTATCTTTTGTTCCCATGATCCTAGTTTTGAGTGAAAGATTATTTTCTCAGGCATATCAGTGTCCTACATTATCCCCACAAAGATCCTAGCATACGTTAGCCATTTTCTTGAAGTTGTAATAGTGTCTATGGATAAAAGTTCCCCAAAGGAGTTGGCTATCCCTCCAAATATGTCTTCCATCCAATACTGCAGAGGGAAGCCATGCTGCTTAATCCAAACCGGCACTTGGTTTACTTAATCATCCTCAAAGACAAGATTGGGACACCATTTTTGAAGGACTGAGGTATTTTTTCTTATCATCCATGGTCCATTGAATAAAATCTTCATTCTATCCTCTTCACATGAAAAAAATAAGGACACACATCCTTTTTCCATAGCCACCACATCCACTTGTCCTTTCAGTTCCCATTTTTGAGAGGCATAGGCTCGCACCAGTTCAATATTGAGTCTAACCCCCAGGAATCTCCCAACCAGAGAGTTTTCCATTCTTGCAATGGTATGATCAATGATTTAGTCAAGTATATCAATGGCAAAGCTCCCTTGGGATGGTCTCAAGATATTCTTAACAAGCGGTAAAGAAGACTTACTTGTTGGTTCGACACCAAAGAGGGAAGACCACTTTTTGCTTCTTTCTTTTTGATCCCCTGACTCGCCAGGCTTGGGCCCCTGGGTCCCCAAGCTTTTTTCCAGCATCAGGATCCTTTCCTTGTTTCCCTTTTCCTTAGCATCCTCCAGTTTATTGTGTGTAGTAGAAGGCCTAGCAACTGCTTCCTTCACACTGGTCCCTCTCAAATTCAAATTCAAATTTGGTCGTTGTCCTCCTCCCCGCTCTTCTCCCCGCTCCACAGCTTGTCTAAATTATAGTAACTGTCACTTTAGAACTTAATAAACTATGAAATATTGAACCAAAATTAATGAAACCAATTGCATCCTTTAGATATTGAAGTTACAAATATAACCTCAAAAGAATTACATCCTTATCAATTTTTTATAAAAAATTATGTTGATCCAAGAGACAGTCACTCCTTAAAAACACTAATTTTAAACACAAACCACTTTCTAAGGAGAATAAAAAATGGATTCAAATCAATTTTAATTTTTTTTTAAAATATATATTTAGAAACTAGAAATAAAATTCTAAAAGACTCTAGTTTACATCATCTTCAAATTCCTAATCAGTTTGTGGCAATAGGTGTTGGAAAGTGAAGTTTTTTTTTAGAATACTGATCTCAGTGTCAAATTTGGCCAAAAAGTGGGACCACCCAACATCAACATAAAATGTAAGCATTAAGAACACAGAAACACTGATATAGAGAACACCAAGATTTTTACGTGGAAACCCAAGATGGGAAATACTATGGAGAAGCTAATTCTCATTATATGTAAAAAACCTATTAAGGTGACAATGGTATGGTGATTTTTACAAGGCTCATTGTTGGTACTACTCATTGTAGGTACAGTAAGGCTCACTGCCAGAATATTGAGGCTCACTACCAATACAATAAGGCTCACAAACTAAAAATATGAACAGAGATAGAATTCATCACCGAGATCAACACACAACTATACAGGAACAAAAATTTTCTATCAATTTTCATATCGTCATGTATGAGTCTTATCATATACACAACCAGATCCTTGTCCAGAATCTCTTATATTTGCAGAATCATGAAATCCACCAGGTCAACTAGATAATTTGAAATAGGTCACACCAAGATATTCCCACGGTGGTAAATAATGAAATGAGGACCACCTCAATCATTACAACATGCCTCGATCAAGACAACATGCTACACCATCTCCAAAGCACTCAGGTCCAATGGATTTTATCAACACATTACATCTACATAGCTAGCACCATAATATACAAAGGATATGCATCCAAATAAGATTGGTCCAATCAACCATATGTTGCATCCAATGAAGAACACTCAATGAAACTTGTCAGTGAAAACCGCAACCAAAACATACAAACTATTGATGTACATCAACTGATACATAACCGATACGCCAAACTAGTCAATTTGACAACCAGTGATACACCAAAGGATGGGATAAGTATATGTTGACATCAATGAAAACATTAATGGAAATATAATCAGATCACATCAACCTCACATTCTAACAATCTCCCCATTTTTTATTTATGACAACATTCATCAATAACAAAGCACAAAAACTTCAACCCTTTTACAACTTTCTCCCCCTTTGAAAACAATGAAAAAGGGCACAACAATATCCCCTTTTCTAACATACTCTACTCCCCTATGAGGAAGCCACCAAGAACTGAACTTGCAAGATAGAAATGCAAAGCACTAGACCAATGCACACACACTGGTACATCTAGTGAACACTAGAAAGGGGAAAAATGCCTAGTTTCCCCCTTGGATATTTAAAAGTATCCTTGCACAAAGATTTGATGAATAAGTTTTCTATTTGTTCCTTTGTGGACACATACTTAAGCTTAATTGTGTCTTCCTCAACCTTCTCACTGATAAAGTGATTTATGATGTCCATATGTTTTTTTTCTGCAATGCATTATTGGATTCTTTGACATACTTATAGTGTTGGTATTATCACACACAAGAGGTGTTAGATGATGCAGCTACTGATGATGTTGGCATTCATGTTTTTTCACTGATGTCAACTTATGTTTCTGTGGAGGAAGAACTGACTGGTTATTACTTTTGTATGATGACTGAAATAAGTGTATAGATTTATCAGAACAAGTGAAGATGGGGATATGAAGAAGAATGTTTGATGATCTTATTTTTAAGGTCACTTGGCTTAATATTGGATATTGGATGAGTTACAGATGTTTTGGTAAAGATTGGTTTCTGGACTATGATTGTGATGATTGACAGAGTGATTCTTTGTGTTTTGAGTATATCTTACAGGTAATGATGATTCAGGTTATGCACGCTTAAGGGATGACAGAAGACATGTTCAAGAATGTTTTTGATGGGTCACAAGTTGTATGAGTGATGGTGATGTCAGTTGTGGCGTGTATTCTAGAGGAGACCTATTTGGGGCTGCCTTTAGAGATGTAGCATGTATTGTGGATTGAGAATGTGAATTGCGGATCTTGGACTAAATCTAATGTATTATAATTAAAGTGTACTTATTTTATTAAATCTGATGTATTGTAATTAAAGTGTACTTGTTTTAGATACCGTGTATATCTTAGCAAGGGGCGAAACAATTATTTGTATATTGCAAAATCTTAATTGGCCAACCTAATAAATTATTGTAATAGGGTATATACGAGAGATTTTTTCTTTTGAAAAGATGTGAGTGAGTGGAGTGAGTGTGAATATATATTAAGAGAAGGTGATTGACAAAGGAAGCTGTGAAGCTTGATTGAATATTGGATGTAGAGAAGAGGATATGTTCATGAAGACATAATTTTTTCATTAGTATGAAAGGAAAAATATTTTTGAAACCGTCTGTAACACCAACACCGAAAGTCAGGTTTAGTGCAACCTGACGACACAATGCAACCCAAAAATATTACAAGGGAACCCAACAGGGAAAACCCGACAGAGGAACCTGACAAGTAGATTACAGTGTAAACTGACAGAACAGGTAAAAGAGTAACCTGAAAAACTACAGAGCAACCCAACCACCAGTCTACTGAGAGACAGTTAGAATTCTAGGAAATGTGAATCTGACTTCCACATCAGATAAAACACTTGCGTTTTATATTTATCTTTAAATCCATTTCTTGAGGGACAAGTAATGTAATTGTAATTGTTTTAATCAGTCTAACTTATTAGAAACATGCAAGCTAGGAGATCAAGGTCAAGTTGTAAACCCTCAATCATAGAGTTATCATTGTAATACGTGAAACCCATTTAGGTCAAATTCATTGTATAAATAGATATGTAATCTATCAAAACAAATGTGTGTAATGATAATTGTAGCCGAGACTATGGATCAGACTAAGAGTTTTATGCAAAAGATTAGCAAAAGATGAAACAGGTTATCAAGAACAAGATTCAAGGCTACCGAGCATAATAGAGGTATTGATCAATCACAATAGGTGATAAATATACATGTAATATTTATTGGATATGTAATCAGAAATTGTAGATTGCATATACTAAGGTTAATGAATATTTTTTACTACATTCTAACAAGTGTAGAAAATAGAATAAATCCCTGAGAAAGGTGGATCTAATAATCCTTTGTAAATATCTTAACCGAGTGCACACTAAACAATGTTGCTAAGGCTCTTAATAGAGTATACCTTAACCAATCTCTACATAATACTCCTAATAGGGTAGATCATCAAAAGTGATCAAAATTGTAAGCCTTAACTGACCCCTTCCATTCAATAGATAGTAAATATTTGTGGGTTTCATCCCCACCACAATGTTTACCTTCTGACAGGAGTTTCCTGCGTTACCAAATCTTGTGTCATGTGTCTATACATTTCATGAATGTTTACATGCTTAGTGAGTTTATGATTTGGTATAACTTACACAAAGATATAATAGCATATATGGTTGGTAATACAATTGATTACTAAAAGGATTAAGGTTAAGTGATAAAAATTTTGAGGGTACTGAATCACCCCTCCCCTCTAAGTACACACCATTCCATTATTTCCAACAATTGGTATTAGAGCTAGATCTCTTATTTGGAAAAGTTTAAAGATCATACAATGGAAAGGTACAAGCTAGACAAGAGTATTGAGAATCAAAAGTTAGAGATATAGATATTTTATGAGTAGTATAAAGAAGGTAGAATCAAGATGAGATAGCTACTGGATGAAACAAAGATTATGGCATCTCGTTGTAATGAAATAGACTATCATGAAGAAGAGACACCTAATTTATTTGAGTCTTCGGGATCTACATCAAGCAACACATCTGAAACACCTAAAGGAAGCATTACAAGATTAAATGAAATCAATCAACATGTGGCTAGACAAGTAAATTCATTGCAAATTGGTCAAGAGACACAGATGGTAAGAAAGATTGAGGTTATGAATAATTCTAGACAAGCTGAGCAAGAAAGAAAACTAGCTATTGATGACAGGAGGAAGATTACTGAAAAGCTACAAGAGAAAGAGTCAAAAATACAAAGACTTACTGAACATCATCATGAGATCACCAATTAGATTATTCTTATGAGTCAGGAAGAAAACCAAATGAACATAGAACTGAATGGAAAGATTGAATCTATTGGTGAGCTAAGAGAAGAAAATGAAAGACTAGAGCATGAAGTAAGAATTCAGAAACTACACAATGACATGATCAAGAGAGATAAAGAAAACACCAAAAGGATGGATGATTTTCTGGATGGACAAAGAAGAGTCAACAAAAATACTAGACTAGGGTATACCGAGAATGGAGAATCACCATACCAAACTGATCCAAATAATGTCTACACAAATCCAAGACCAATAAAGCAGTCATGCAATCACTGTGGAAAACCAGGCCACACATCAAATGTTTGTAGGAGCAGAATAAAAGGTATTCCTAAATCCACACCTTCATTCATAGGAAATTGTTATAAATGTAACAAGAAAGGACATAAAGCATATGAATGTAAATATGAGGTGAAAAAGGAAACCTACATGGACAAATACTGTCCTACTTGAAAAATGCATGGGCACACATCTCTTGAATGCACGAATAAGAAAAAGAAAGTATGGAAGCCTAAATAAAATGAAAATTCTTATCAATCAAAAAGAGTCGGTAACTCATATGTTTGGGATTACAACACATGGGCAAACTGCACAGCATGTGGAAGATTTGGACACATCATAGCAAACTGCATGAGAAAATAGATGAGAAAGTCTAGGAGCTGGACTAACCCTGGAATGGCATGTTTACACTGTCATAAAGTTGGTCATCTAAGCAAGGACTACAGATATCGAGTGACAGAGAAAAGCACCTTTTCCAATGGAAATATCATTAAAGACATCAAGAAGATGAGAAAAGGAAAGCTACAAACACTGATGATGCTAGACCAAGCAACACAAATGGTGACACCTTATCCAATGGATCTGGTGACATCACCACCCCCACCTAAGATGAACAAGTATGGAACTACACTATACCAAGTTATACTTTACATCAGTTCCATTATACATAGTTAAAATGCAAAACTAGCATGATTAAAGATGCACTATGGTATTACTTTTTATGATTATGTGAATTCAATCCCATCGGTCAATGCATACTGAAAATCTTTGGTGTACTTACAAAAGCTAAATTGTCAGAGCATACCAAGAATCGTCAGTGTACATATGAAAACCAAGTTAATCAATGTAACCTGAGACTCGTCAATAATCATGTAAAATGCATTGAAGACTTCACCACTTCCCAAGCACCATCGGTAAACTTGTGAAAGGTCACATAAGTTATCACTTACCCTGACCTAAAATTTTGTGTGCAACCCAAGAAACTCCTTCTTCGACACTTGACAAGTGGGTAGAGAATTAATTGCTCCACTTCGGGCATTGTCTATAAATAGGGTGACAAATGAGCTCATTAATCACAAAGTGATTAAGAAATAGAGAAGAGCATAGTAGAGAAAAAATAGAGTGACCAAATTGTAGAGCACTCCAAGTAGATTCATAGCATTTAGATTCTGAACAATAGCAGCTACAGAAGGTTAAAGTAAGTAACAAGAATCACCAAGCTCATTATTTTATTTTACGGGAAAACCCCTAAATTTGTGAAATCATGGCAACCACTTCCCATGCAACCTATTGGAAACTTGACACTCAGGGTTTATATGACTAATTTTGTGCTGTCATTATGGAAACAAATTCATATGAAGTTTTGACAAGTAAGTTCACAAACTTTGAAGATCAAGATTTGGCTAAGTATAGAAAATAGAACAGAACAGAGATATACAATTGATCAAAGAACTAGCGCACATGCATATGATAAAGTCAGAGTATGTACCTTTGTAATTAAGCTTTATGATATGTTATTATGCTTATTCTATACACACTTGGTAAGATATGACAGTATGGAGAAGTTACAGCAAGTTCAAGTGCCACTAGCAGTTCATAAAACAGAGCATGTAGCTGACTTTAGATTTTGATTAGCATCTAATATTTTGTTTTGTAATGGCCATGCACCTATTGTAATATGTTTTTAATTATGTCTTTAATACTCATGTAAACATGCTTAAGACAATTCATTTGGAAGCATTGTGTAAGTTGATTTTGGGCTGACTAAGGTCTTTTTTTTGGTCGCGTCTATTTAGGCATCTATATATACTTAACATGCAATTTTGTATTAAGTGTGAGTGTGGAAAATATGCAGAAAAGATATCCAGAAGAAAATTATAAACAAATAAATATGAGATAGATATCTTTAAGAGATTAGAGCATCATTGCATAAATGGAACTGATCAGACAACAGTGTCATAACACCAGTTCATCTTTTGATATAGTGTATATCTTTTATCTGAAGGTTGTAGCCTTCATCCTATTGGGAAGTGAGCCATTCACCTTTAACAAGGTTTTGTAAAGACTCCTAATAGGGTCATTTTACTTTCATTGTAAAGACTGCTCCTAACAGGCCAAAGGAACTCTAACAAGTTCATAAGACTAGTACAATCATTTGTGGGTACTAATTCCCTCCGGGGTTTTCCTCTGATCAAGGTTTCCCCATAAACATATCTTGTGTTATGTGTCATTGTGTTATGCTTCATTTTTTATCTATTTGATTTAAGTTTCAAGTTTCTAAAATAAATATAATTGACAAACACTGATTCACCCCCCCTCTCAGTGTTTCTAACAAAACCAAGATCAAGAATGCTAAGGAAAAGAAGGTTAATCTGATCAAGAAATCCACTTATGAAGAACCTAAGTATAAAATATATCCAAAGGTTTCTTTGCAACCCAACGATGTTGGTGCATTCTTTGGAATTCCACCTAGGGTTTTATTAATTGAAGATGTCCATTCTAACATACATTACAAGATCACTGAGATAGGAAATCTTGAAGTTGATCAAGCTTACAAGAAGCTTTGCACAAGCAAAACCATCAAGGAGGAACACAAACACATAGAGGTCAAAGGGCTGACATGTTCCCTAATGTTCCCAAGGGAATTTAAGACCGAATGGATTCGGGTAGTGCTAAGCAGAGTGCATGACCAAAATATGTGGCTAGATGAGCCAAAACTGATCACCAGAGATGTGATACATGTTGTTATTGGATATCCTATAACCAACAAGGCCAAGACTCTCAAGCATCCTTCTTGTCCCAAGATAGAGAAGATAACAGGTGCAATATGGGATAACAGAGGATTGAAGGTTAACACCATCACTGATCCAAAACTCAAGTTTGGTGCATGTGTACTAGGTTATAAAATATACCAATCCAGCAAGCTAAACAACGTATCATGTGGAGCAGTTGACACTGCTTACAAGATTGTCAAGAAAGGTCTACAATTAGATCTATCTAGGCTTCTACTGAAGCAGTTAGATGAGAACATGGGGACAATCAAGTCTACTAAGTCCAACACATGTAAGTTTGGATCACTTTTAATGTGTACATTTTTCTACTTTCAGAACTTCTTTCCATCTATAGGAAATGTTAATTGGGATACCACCTGACTAGTGACCATACAAATCAATGAATTCATCAAGTCACTAGGTGACAAATTTTTATCAGTTATGGATGAATACTTCACTGGATTTAAGGAAAGAATGCAAAAAAGAATGAGAATACCAGAACAACTGGTAGAAAAGTATAAAATTGACATTTTCTTTATGGTGGACACCGATAACACATTTATCAAACCATTTGTACCAATAACAACATGGTTAGCACCACTTGACTATGAGGTCAACATAGATCAAGCCACCAATGCTATTGAAGCATTGATAAATGAGCCAGTGGATAAGTCACAACCTAGGTTTAGAACCTATGAGGAAGCCAAGGAAAGAATTAAAATAGGCTTAGTTGTGAAGAAAATTGATAGAATGAAAGAGAAAATGGTTAAGACACTGAAGAAAAATTAGTCGGTAAATGATGAAGAGTCTGAGAAAAGGACAACACCGAGGGGCAGTCACCCATCGGTGAAGAATAAAAATTGAATGACTCTGAACCTTAAGAGTTTGATGCACCACCAGCAGTAGCAAAGAAACAAAGGACCACTATTTAATCAAGGACTAGAAGTCAAACAAATAAAGACACAAGTGCACCACCAGTGAAGAAAGGACAAGTGAATACTTACAAGAGAAAGCCTCAAATTGGGAAACATGAACCAAAAAAAAGAAGAAGACTCGTCAGAACTAAGGAAGACATAGAGGACACCGAACAAGATGAACAACCTTTTAAGAATAAGCTTCCTACCATAATTGATAAGGAATGAGTAGCTACCATCAAGTCAGGATCAATAACAGACCCTAAGATTAGGAAATGACTAACATTGGATCCCAAGGATCAAAATAAGTTAGAAGAGGCAATGATCAAAACAATGTGTGTATTCAAATATGTACCAATACAGTATGAAGGTAAAATGCCTAAAGAACTTCTACACAAAATTTTAGCAAGGTGGACATATGCACTAAAGGAAGAGAAACAAATAAGGGAAAGAGCCCTAGTTTATGTTATGCCACCTAAATCTAAGATGGAAGAGATTGAAGAAATGATGAAGTTGCATTCCAAAAAGTTATCACCAAAAATAAGAGCCTAAAAAGTGCTACAGGGACATCTAATTGAGCTTGAAATAATAAGTAAGGATGAATGGAGAATGATACTTGATGTACCTAAAAAGGACACAAGCTCTGACCCACAATTGGAACTCACCAACAAGCCACACAATGAAGAAGATCAGGCTAAACCAAGCCTAGAGCACATTCTAATAACTGATGGTGAGGATGTTAATGAAGAAGAATTGAACACAAAAGATAATAAGGATATAGATACTATAGATGAAACATTCCCTAATAATACTATCATTGACATTACCAGAGAAGATCCTACAGATAAGGTAAAGAAAGATGAAGATGTCACTATTGCCCCAAACCAAACCGAGGAACAGGAAACTACAACAGATACTACTCAAGTAGATACACTTGGACAAATACCACTATTGATACAAGCTATCAATAATATCTCAGAGAAGGATAAATCACCCGACAAGGTTGCAAGCATACCCGAGGATAAGGGTGAACAAGAACCAAAAGACACATCTGATGAGAAGAATAAAGATGGAGAGCAACAAGAAACCAATGAAGCACAAAAAGAAATAGGAGGACAAAAAGGAAATAAAGGTGTGGAAGAGAAGAAAAGTAATACCACTCCTAAGGATACCAAAGGAGGTGCTACAAATAAGGCTAAGTTTGATGTGGAGACATCCACTCCCAACCGACAGGCAGACACCGAGCAGTAGGATATAGGTACACATACACCAAAGCCTTCACCAAGAACATCAGACCAAGAAAAGGAACTTGCTATGGTACTGCATACAAGTCCCTCCACAACTCTATATAAGAAGAACAAGAAAAAGAAAAATAATCTAGTTACACTAGAAGAGATAATTGACATACCAACCTGTGATCCAAGGACATTGGATCCAGAGGCACTAACAAACTATGCAGAAATTTATCAAAGAAAATCTATCTAGGATAAGCTTAAGAAGGAGACAAAGGACACTAAGGTACATGAGATAACAAGGGATATTATTCAACAAATAGTACCTAATATAGAAATTGATCAAAATGCATCAATCATTGATCAATTAGCCATTCTTACCGATGCAATCCAATCACAGAATGTGGATGCAGAAAAGTCAATTAAAGAATGAGCAGAGAAAAATTACCAGTATAAATTAACAAAGAAAATCAGCCAAGAAGTGGAAGAGAACAAGGTGAATTTGTCTGAACAAGTAAGTGAGTTAGAACCTATCATTTTAGAAGCAATAGCCTTAGTTCAAAAGTTAAGCTCATTAGAGAAATTCACTAAGGAGAATAGTGAAAAGATATCAAAAATAGATGCAGATCTTACATCTAGTGCTCAAAGTCTCTCAACAATAGACAATACAATATGGTTTCATTATGAAAATTTAATGGAAGCAAATAAGTTGAGACTTCATATTCAAGATGCAGAATCAAATTTTAGGGATGAGGTAACCGAGCTACATGCTCTACTACTACCAAATCTTACACTATTGCAGCAACACATGACAAATTCCAGGCAATTGATAGCCACCCCAGAGATGTCTGTCACTGATAGCATCTATGATATGCACACAAGGATCACATTGGAGCACATGGCTCAAGAACACCTTAAAGAGAAATGGGAGAAGATGATGGAGGACATGAGAGACTCTCATTCCCATATTTTGACAAGTTGTAAGTGATTATACCTTTTCCCTTACTATCAAAAAAGGGGGAAAATGATATGATACAAGGGGATACAAGGATACAAGGGGGAAAATGATATGTATAAAGGAGATGATAAGTGTATATACATATACTATACTAGAATATATATAGGGGGAGTCATAAATGACAAGGTGAACACATGGTGTACATTACTAAACATTTTAGTATTTGCACATATCAGATTTTGATACTAATGTCAAAGGAGGAGATTGAAGACATATTTTTTCCATTAGTATGAAAGGAAAAATAGTTTTGAAACCATCGGTAACACCAACACCAAAATTCAGGTTTAGTGCAACTCGATGATAGTGCAACCCAATGACAGTGCAACCCGAAGATGTTACAAGGGAAACTGATAGACCAAGCCTGATAGAGAAAACCCGACAAAGAAAACCCGACAGAGAAAATCTGATAGAGAAAACCCAACAAAGGAAATCGACAAGAAGATTACAGTGTAAACTGATATAACATATAACAAAGGAACCTGGCATACTGCAAAGCAACCCAAGCACCAGTCTACTAAGAGACAGTTAGAATTCCAAGAAATGTGGATCTGACTTCCATGTCAGAGTTTTTTATATTTGTTTTTTATTTATCTTTAAATCCATTTCTTGAGGGACAAGCAATGTAATTTTAATTTTTTTAATCAGTCTAACTGATTAGAAACATGCAAACTAGGAGATCAAGGTCAAGTTGTAAACTTTCAATCATAGAGTTATCATTGTAATATGTGAAACTCATTTAGGTCAAATTCATTGTATAAATAGATATGTAATCTATCAGAACACATGTGTGTGATGATGATTGTAGCCGAGAAGCATATCTATGGATCAGACTAAGAGTTTTATGCAGAAGAACAACAAAATATGAAAAGGTTTATCAAGAACCAGATTCAAGGCTACCGAGTAGAATAGAGGTATTGATCAATCACAATAGGTGATAAATATACATGTAATATTTATTGGATCTATAATCAACAATTGTAGATTGCATATACTCAGGTCAATGAATATTTTTGACTACATTCTAACAAGTGTAACAAATAGAAGAAATCCTTGAGAAAGGTGGATTTAAAAATTCTTTGTAAATCTCTTAACCGAGTGCACACTAAATAGTGTTTCTAAATCTCTTAATAGAGTAGACCTTAACCAGTCTCTACATAATACTCCTAATAGGGTAGATCATAAGAAGTGATCAAAATTGTAAACCTTAACCGGCCCCTTCCATTCTGCAGATAGTGAATCTTTGTGGGTTTCATCCCCACCGTAGTTTTTACCTTCTAACAGGGGTTTCCTACATTACCAAATCTTGTCTCGTGTGTCTATACATTTCATGAATGTTTACATGCTTATTGAGTTTATTATTTGATATTGTGTGTGTTAAAATGTGCACCTGTTATCTGCAACACGACACTTCAATAGGTCATTACATTATGAAAAACATGGTTAGATGAGCATATAAAGCACCAAAATTGACCTATTGCTTTCTAACCAAGAAGAGTATGATAAGACACATAATAGCCCTCAGATTATGCTACTATCAGTGACATATATGACTTAGCATGAAAGATATGAGTTAAAACAAAGAAAGATATCTCCTAAACATGCATTCTAGCTCTAAAAAGCATGAAAATAACAATGCATAAACATGAAATCTAAAATATGATATGAATCTATGTTTATTCTAACAGCATAACAATGCATTTTTACTCTAGAATTATGGGCTTATTTGTGCTCAAAAACCCCTTCTATTTATAGAAGAATGAGGAGAGAGAGGGGGACAAGGTGCATTGATGGAGTTGAAAAACTCATTAATGAAGTGTAAGAGGCATTAATGCCTTGGGCATTAATGAAGCATGGTGGAGGCAAATGCATTAAATGCTACATTAAATGTGAGCAATTAAGAGGCATGGGTAGGGG
>MU224357.1:439717-529304 GCA_018584345.1 Thuja plicata | reverse complement strand
AGCTTGAGAAGGTGGACTTGAGGAAAGGAATCTTGAGATTCTTTGACTTTCTCAAGTGGGTTGAGTCCTTAATCACTCCCTAATGGAATGTGACAACATTAGGAGGTGGGTTAGGATAGAATTAGGAATAGAATTAGATTTGGCAAGGGTGAATGGGTTGGGATAGGTTCAAACCCAGAGTCAAAGTGGTTGAAGTGGGTTAGGTTAGGGTTTAGAGGAATATTAATGAAATGAATAAATTTTATTTAATTCATTCAAAAATAGGAATATTAATTATTTAAGCTTTTAATTACTTTTTAATAATCAATAGGACTATAGCCAATTTAATTAAATTAATTGGGCTAGGGGAATGGGTTCCTTTTGTAAGTGAGCAATTGATTTAGGATTTTATTTAATTCCTTGTAAATTAATCATTTTAGCCTTGTATTTGATTGATTTTGATTTTGGCTAAAAGTAATTAATTTAGTGATTTGATCACCTTAGGAGATTAAATTGATTTCAAAAGAATTATGTCAAGCAGTAATAGGGTCGTTTGAACATAATTGGGGATATGATCACACTTAGAGAAAATAGGGTCTATAGTCAGAGCAGACCAAATCCTAGTGGTTACATTTGCCCCTCTTTGAATTGATGTGCGAGAAGTGCATTGATTCAAAGAAATTTTTTTATTTTGACTTCAAAAAGATTGAGAATTTTGCTCATGATCGAATGAAATGCCTGATGAGATCAGTCTCATACTTGATTGAACTAAACTGAAAGAATTGACTTTGTACTTGGTTGTCGTACAAAGGTCAATAAAAGATCTTAAAGATACCAATTTTGAACTTGGTTGTCGTCCAAAGATTGATAATACTGATTCTGAACTTGGTTGTCATCCAAAAGTCAGCATGAAGCTGCCAGGAGCTTAGTAAGAATCTTTTAAAATGAGGGAACACAAGATATCAAACTTATGAGAACCAAATCTTTCTATCCAAAAGTTCCAACTTAGTCAAGGAAACTGTTATGCCCCTAGTTGTTTGATAACAAAGTCATTTTAATGATGTTTCAAGCAATAATTTGATTGGTAATTGTGTGATCATGCCCCCTTGAGAATGAAATTGAACAAAAAGAATAAAATCCCTCAGTGGAAAGAATGTATCACTTGCATGGAACAGGTAGGACAAGAAAGAACAGAGTAGAAGAAGTGAAGATAGAAGATGTGTTTATGAGTAAACACATGAGAACCAAGTTAACCATGTGAAAATGTGAGTGGTGGGCCTGATAAAATGATGTCAGACCAAGATTTATGATGAAATGTGCAATTTGACAAATTTTCAGAACAAATGGAGCAAATCTGCATTTTCAGGAGCTATCATAAAAATGTTACTGTGCTGCATAAAATACCTTAGGCACCTTCGATTTGGTTCCTAATTGACTAAAAAGAGAACAAAAATGGAGATTCAGTTTCCTGGGAGAAGTTTCAGAACTCCTAAATAGCTCAAAAGACTAATGTATATCTCAAAAATTATTATTTTACTATTCATTTTCACTTTTTCCCATAGTAAATCTGAAAGCTTTGCAGAGGAGATGGTGGTCCCAGTTAGGAAGCATCATTTCGAGCTCAGTCATCGTATCAATGCCCAGCCGACTACCCACCTCTGGTAAGTACTCGTAAAACTACCTCATGAATTTTGAAATTTTAAATTTCATGCATTTTTACAAATTTTATAGCCCTTTAGATTCTGGGCTGCATCCAGGATTCTGGATCGCACCATGCTAAACCCGCATCACATCTCATTTTTCTGGGATCACATCCTACTTTCTTGAATTTTTGAGTCGCATCTAGGGTTTCCTGGATCGCATCTGGTTACCTTGTTTTTAGCTTAGTTTTAAGGTTGGAATGTGATATGTGTCATTTCCTGTCCCTTCAGGATCATACCCCATTTTTGGGGTCACATCTGGGATTTCTGGGATCGCACCCTGTATTTCCAAGATCGCATCTCATCTTTGGACTTAGAAATTTATCAATTTTGAATTTTTTATCTATTGCAGACCTTGAATTACCTAGGATTAGGAGTCTGCCTCTCTATTGTAGAACACTGATTTATCTTGTTATATGCCAAAATAGGCATATTTTGAGGTAGTCGCATTTAGAGGTGCATATCTAGGTCGTGTGCTTACCTTGTCTAGACTTTTATTAGCTGAGGAGTAGGAGACAGTGATTCATTATGGATTATGATCCTTTATTGGTTTATCCAATATAGGGGTAAATCGGGGGCTATTGACTGCTCTTACCGAGAGATGGCACTCGGAGCACAACACCTTCCTCCTTCCAACTGGGGAGATTATAGTGACTCCTAAGGATGTATGGAATATACTACGTGTTCCCATTATGGGTCACAAGGTACGCTTTGAGGCGACATCTACCATGGTGATTGGTGCAGCTCATCAATATTTTCTCGGATGATACCATCGATCGGAGATAATCAGAGATCGATTATCTATGTATTTAGTAGGTTTGATTGGTGGCATACTGATGCCAAACAGAGGACAGCATGGGTTCACGGTTGGATGGGTGGACATGCTAGAGCAGATGGTCATCCATAGATGGAGATTTACATGGGGTAGCTGTATCTTAGCCCATATGTACCATGAGATTCATGAGATTGTGTACCACTATACCCAGAGCATGACTATGGGTATTTTGATTCTTCAGATCTGGGCCTAGGAGCACATCCCAATTACATGGCTGATAGTTGATAGACAGCGTGCACTTGAGAAGGATTATGTATATATGTATGCAGGTTTCATTTAGCAGCCCCATCTAGGCAAGGTAGAGTTCTGGCAATGACTTTTTGATGATATGACAGAGGTCATCTGGCAGCCATACTTAGATTGTGAGGAGTGGACCTCAAATGCTAGACATGTTCCATTTTTTTTCTAGAGCAGGTACCTTATTGGGAGGAATAGATATATAGTAGAGCGATTCATTTATACCTGATTTTTGAGATAGTATGGTCGATGGTAGGGCAGGACACAGGACATCACTGTATACACGTGGATCTATGATGAGGCACCATTGTGGGGTGCCTAGCTAAGTTATGAGACTGCTCACCAAGAGATTAGAGACATGGTTTGAGTAGATTGGGATCTCTATCTTGATGTTGCAGATGTAGGCTTCTTAGATGGATATACAGCAGAGATGCTTCAACATCCATTTCCTTGATTCACAATGCCTGAGGAGGTCATTCCTCATATAGATGAGCCAATAGATTATGATCATGATGATCATCCTGCTAGAGGGAGAGGAGGAGCCCAGAGAGACAAGGGTGTCGGCAGACATGGAGGGAGAGATAGTGGCAAATATGGAGGTAGAGATGGGAGGCATCCTCCTCTAGATGAGGGGGACAGTGGTGGATATGACAGGGGTGGTGGTGCTGTGGGTAGTCATGCAAAGGTGGTGAGTGGTAGTGGAGAGGTCCGGTGCACCCGATTCAAATTTGTTTCTCCCTGGATAGATCTAGGTCCATTACTTATAGGGGGGAAGAAGAGGCATTAGAGAAATCCTAATAGATCTCAGGATAGGCCTTCTAGATAGGATTCAGGAAAGGGATCTGGTAGAGATGGTGATCCTTTGTCCTAGTGTGAACAAAAGCGAGAGAAGCTCAGGGCACAGATCATAGCTTTAGAGAGCAGGCTTACTGCAGGTGAGTCTAGGATTTCTATATCAGATGCATTGCTCATAGATAGGGATAGAAAGCTAGAGCACCTTAGGGTAGAATGAGATAGGTAGGGGGATATGTTGAGAGTAGCGAGAGATGCACAGGCTTGGATAGCCACCCACCAAGGACAGAGAGTAGCTTATTACTTTTCTCTATACCATGCTGCAGTTCTAGAGGGCTAGAGAGTGCTTTCATTTTCATGGGTTTCCCAGTAGTCTATGGGGGAAAAGCCTCCTCCACCTCCATTTGTACCACCTCCTCCTCCTCCAGATCAGGGAGAGGGTGGAAGCCAGAGCTGAGACACATCTTGTTGTATTATTTTTTGAGCTCATTTTGTGTATCCAAAGCCCTATGAGGCCATTCTTTTGTACTATTAACACTTTGATATATGTATATCTTATTCATCCATGTACTCTGATACTCTTTGTGTATACTTTTGCCATTTTTTTATTTGTATCATGTTGATATATATCTGATGCAGTTGTTTCTGATTCTGACATGATTCATGAGTTCTCTTTGCTTTGATAGATTTATTTGCACATGTGATTATATCTTGGTCGTATGATGAGTTAGGTTTAGATGATGACATCATTTATGCATTTGGGATTTATCACTGATATGAATATGTTTAAAATGATACTATGTGAATATGCAAAATGGATGTTTTTGATTTTTTCTTATGCAAGTAAAATGTATGGATGCACTTAGGATGTGGAAATAAAATGTAATGCATGAATGCTTTATTTTTTGTATTTTCTTTCTATCTCTATTTAATGAATGCAAAATGTATGCTATGGATGTGTAACGATATTGGATATCAGTAATATTTAAGGGATGTAATTAACTTGGTTTTTAGAATAAGATAGGAATCATTTTTTAGCTCAAATTTGTTATGCTTGTATTGCTTTCAAAATGCATCATGCAATCTTTAAATGCAGCTATATGTAGACTCTTAGGACTTGTCACTGATTTGTAGATATTGGACATTTTATCATCATTGGGTGTTGTTTGGAATGGATACCGCCTGATAGTACAACCATCACTAATACTCAATGATATTATGAAAGTATGAATACTATGTTTTATTGAAATGTCAGAAATAGACTTAGGCATCAAGGCATAGAAGCCAGGATAACAAAATAGTCACCTTCATTTTAATATATCAGATTTTGTGTAAGACAAGATATTGGACCCGTAATGACCTTGAAAAATTCATATCCTTAGGTATATTGTGATTCGTATAACTTAGTGAGAATCTGAGTGTAGAAAATAGATAAGGAAATTGGTTCAACCTCACCATAGTTTACACATAACAAAGATCGAGATATATGTGGCTATCCACTCATGGTGGAATGTCTTACCATAAACATCCAAGTTAGGTGAAATTTATAGGATCATTTGAAACAATCACCTTACGCAGAAAACCAAGAAAATGTTATGCCCCCCGTTCTTGCGACTCTTTGTCTTTGTGAAGACGTCATGGAGTAACTCAGAAGACATAACAACTATAAATTATGAATCAATCAAATAAGATTCATAACTGCTTCAATACCCCCAATGAAAACATCATTAGGACATAAAAGAGTCATAATCAAACCAAGATCAAACTGTGTTTAGGGAGTATTGAGAAATACTATTGATTCATTTTTCAAGCACAGTAGAGATTCAACAATCAAAAGTTTGGAATCCAAGAAAATATGTGTTCATGTCTGTGTATGTTCCCTATTTGCAAGCCAATGTAGGTCCTAGGAACACTGTTCATGTTAGTACAATGTTTGTTTCATCCTTGTGTTGTGAAATTAATAGTTTGATAAAACTTTTGAGAAGCATGGTATCACAAGACAAACCAACGTACTACAACCTACCAGACGCAACCTATCAGATTGGCAAAGATGCCCTTAGAGAAAAATGACTTGATCCTAAGATAGAAATGCAGACAAATCCCAAGCGAGGATAAGATTTTGTAAGGCAATAAAATCAACCCATAGCATAGGTATAATCGTAAAGGCCTAGTATTAGCAAAGTATTGATAGATAGTGTGCAGAATACAAGTGACGCCTGATTCCAGGTTTTCACCACTTGGCAAGACCTTTATTCTTTCTTTTTGCTACCAAGATGCCTGTTTTACTAGGTTTTCATCAAGGCACTTTTCTCTTTTTCAATTTTTTTTGCTATTTTTGCATTTTTGAATGTTTTTGTAGTATCATGGCACCTTTTTGCTAGGTTTTCACCAAGGATACCTTTCTTCAGGACTTTTTCCCCTATTTTTGGATTTCTTTAGGATCAATTTTTTGAATGTTTTTGGTATTTTCTGAGAACTATTTCACTATACAAGCTCTGCTAGCCAAACATAAGCGTAGAACCACTTCAAATGTAGAGTATTAATAGGATCTGGAAGGACATCTCCCTCAAGTGTAGCTAGTTGATAAGCTCCAGTCCCAAAAGTAGTAGTAATAACATAAGGTCCTAGCTAATTAGGTTCAAATTTCCCCTTCTGTTCTCTGTTGGGCTAGTTCTTAGGATTCTCCTTTAGGACAAGATCCCCTACTTGAAATTGGTGTGGTTTAACCTTTTTGTTGTACCCTTTGGACATTCAGGCTTGGTACACCTTCAGATGATTGAACGCTTGTTGTATGTGCTCATCAAGTAGTTCTAAAGAATTAACCCTATCGATGTGGTATCGCTCATCAGTAACAAGACCTTGTAAAGATATCCTCAAAGATGGGATTTCAACCTCAATAGGTAGTACTACTTCAATTCCATAGACTAGAGAAAATGGCATGGCTCCAGTTGGTGTTCTGATGCTTGTTCTGTAGGCCCATAGTGTCGGATTTAGTTGTAGATGTTAGTCTCTGCCAGACATACTTATAGTTTGGTGTAGGATCTTGAGAATATTTTTATTAGATGCCTCATCTTTCCCATTACCTTGAGGATAATAGATTGAGGAGTAGTGTTGAGTAATTTGGAACTATTCACAAAGGTCATCAATTTCTTCATTTTTAAATTGGCCCTCATTGTCTATTATAATTGAAGAGGGTATCCTGTTAGCTCTTTTTCTTGCACCACAACCTTAAGATTATAGTATACTGATTATACTTGAATGCAAACTCCTTTTTAACAAGAGAAAGGCTAATTGCTAAGGTATTTGATAACACTAGGGATACCTATTATCACCTCCTTCATTTTTGAGTTCCACAGACTCACGCAGGTATTACCTATTAAAGATTATTGATTCTTCAGTCTCTATATTTGGTGGACTAATTCATTCACTGGCTACATACTTCAGACCTCACTGTAATAACTTATAAAATACCTTGGAGATTGCAATAATTATTTTGAAACAGAGTACTACAAGCTAGGCTATGGTCTTAATAACATAAACCAATGAGACAAAGATTTTCATCCTTCTTCCTTTTACTTTAGGAGGGATAACCTGTTTGATTTTCTCTTTAAGAAATCAACAAACCCCAACTGTAATCACTGTGAATACAATTGATTTTAAATATATTCTCTAAAAGTAATTGATTTTGAATAGTTTTGAATATTTTGATGATGATGGATTACCAAACAAGTTCCTTAACCAGTGCCTATCCTTGGGCTTATAGAATCAATAGATATAAATCCACAGAGATATATAAAATAGAATATTTTAAGATGCCTTGCAACCTACATGCAACTCAGGTAAAGTGCCTTGCAAACTACCTTGTCACTCCCACAATGCAGTATCAAATCCTTAATTACTATTGTACTCTCTGAAATCATTCACAAAATTTAATTCCCCTCTTAGAAGAAACTTGCAAATAATTAGATAGCTACCTTATAGACAATATGTTTAACATGCCATACAAATTGAACATAAAAGAGTACACATAATAAACAAAGAGACAACAACAGTATGGAATAAAATTACACTATATTTTATTCATATATTTTTGCTTCAGTACATAAAAAGGCTTAAAAGTTCAAAAAAATAGACTGAAATTTAGAAAGTTTGGCTTGCCAATTATATTTCATCTCTCCCAAAAAATTACAATTTGATCTATTTATAGGTCTTAAACCATCTTGGAATCCTCAAAGTAAGGATGCAACAAGCTTCGGATGGTTTAAGGTATTCTGCTGTCAAATTCATTTCTCCAGGCCTCCAAGGCCTTAATCTGATCATCTTCTCCTTTTAGTGGAGGAACAAATCTATTAAAATTTGGTGAAAATAGGCTCATCTTTGCCTCTATCTGATTCAATTTACCCTTAAAGAAAGGTAAAGTGACATTAACTTTCTTGATCTCATCTTCTACCTCTAACACAATCTCTGGTAAATCTAGCCTATGTTTCTACAAAGAGGCTAATGTTTCAAACAACTGTACCCTAAGAGACCATGTTGTGAAAAAAGGAGTCAAAATAGAGATGTACCCTGTTACTTCTACATGAAAAATGGGTAATTTATTATATGCATTTAGGATTATATCTGTTTTATCTTTCAAGATATCAATCCTATGTTGAAGTATACTCCTTAATGCATTGATGGCCACTTCATTATCCCTTTTAGCCATATCCTCTATTTTTTCCTCTTCCCCTGCTTCAACTTTTTCTTCTATTTGTAGAGGCTATCATGAAGGTACATATACAAATTTTGGCTTCTCTTACAATTGCTTAGTCATTTTAGCAATTACCTTATCCTGCTGATGGATCTTGATATGGCACAATTCTCTATCTTTCGCCAAGGCACTAGCCTCCTCAATTAAGACACCACATTTCTCAGACAACTGCTTTGTCTTGTCTTCATTTAGATGTGCCCAATGTGTCATTATCTGAGAAATCTCAAGATCTCCTATGTTTTTCATTGTCCACACCATCTGGTTTCCCACCATGCTCTCTTGAATGTTTAATAATTGAGGCTTCTGGTCTTTAGGACACAAATTCCACATGGAAAATTCTTGATATTTTGGCCTATACCTAAATCCTTTGATCATGTCACCCATTTGAATCTCACTTGCCATTTTCAGATCTGGTTGCTTTCTAATTTGGTCTGTTATGAATGCTGAGGCTAAATCCCAGCCTTCAGCAAGAAAAATTCCACTATTCAAGACCATTTTCCTAGCCTCGTCAGGAGAAACATCCTAACTTTCAGGATCATATGATTGTAAAGCTAGAAGAGCCTAATTTGTTACTACTTCTTCACCATATGATTTCAACTGCTCTCTGATCTATTCCTTTTTATGCCATCTTAGGAAATCCTTAAATTCATCAGTTTTTATGAAGTTATCATCACTTAAAAACTATTGTTGGTGAAGAAATCTTTCATCAATACATGCTCTAAGAGGCAATTCTATGTTTTCCTCTACCTCTTACTGTTGTTTCTTTCCTTTTCTAATCTCTTTTCTCAAATTATGGTCATATAATCTATTTCCAGGAACAAGAGCACTTCCTCTATCCCCTTTTCTCTCTTTTCTTATGTAAGTTTGATCATAAGAGGTCTGACCAAGATCAACTTTTTGCTTCTTAGTAGCAAGCTCATCTACATCATCAGGTTGAGAAACCTCAGTCAAATCTATAATATGTTCCTGTTCCCCTGTATCTTAATTGCCTCTACAACATTCTATTATGGTTGATCTATTTGAGGTGGATTTGCATATTCTTCTTCACTCTCACTATCATATTTAGATTTTGAATATTTAGGTTCTTTTCCCCCTTTCTTCACATCCAGAACCTTATCTAATTGCTCGCAGAGTGTGTAAAAATTATCTATCATAGCTTTAATTTTGTCAAAATATGGCAGGTCAAGGTAAAAACCTCCAAATACTAATCCATTTCTTTTTATTTGTTTCTCTAAATTCAACAGCTCTTGCATTCTCTCTCTTCTATGTCTCACTTCATCTTCATCAATTATGTTCCTAGTAGCATCCTCCTCCACACAAAGACCATGCACATATGTGTTTGGTATGGTAGGAGTTAGGAGTTTCTTAGCTCCTGCAATAAATCCCTCTGGCTCAATATACCTATATAATGTTGCTCCCATCTTATAGCTTTCCAACCATCCGCTTACTAAATCAATAGCACCTTTCCCAATTGTAAAGTGAAAAATCTTGAATTGCCTAGGGGTTAATGTCCCCTTCCTGTGTGGTGCAAAGTGCTCATTATCTGTTAACAAAAGCTGCCAAATAAATTCCATAGTTGCAACTCTTGATGGCACATGATATGGTAGGACATGGGGAGGATGTGTGCATCCATACACTCTAATCATAGTGAAATTTTTTTCTAAAAACAAATCTCCCCAATTGTGGTCACCTTCCCATTTATCAAAATATTCACATGGTCTCAGCAACTGCAACACCTTCACTAGGAGTCTAGTCTTGCTAATACCCAAACTCTGCATCAAAGGGTAGACAATCCAGTTCTCAAATCCATAGAAATCACAATCCTTGGAGGTGAAATTCCATATCTTAATCCAAAATTGGATAGGTTTGGGCCGGTCACAAAAGATTCTCTGAGGGTTCAAATTATTTACATTCATAATGTTGTAATTGAAATGTAATAATAAATGCATCAGAATAGTATAATGTAAAAAATTAGGATCTTTATCCTTCTTTTGTATTGCTACTAACCCCTCATGCATTCTATCAGTGATGTACTGTATGTAATAATAGCTAGTACTAGAATGCACATATTGTAAATCTAATACCATCATTAAAATCCTAGCATTTATCTTCTCAGCTCCTCCATCCTTACCCAACACTCTACACAAAGCATATGCAATGTATTTGATATAAAAATGTAGATCTTTGAAACAAGAGGGTACATTTCCTGGTCAAGGGGTAATGTGGTTTCTAACCTCCTTAAGGATATGTTTTTGCAATTGGTTCCTAGCAACCCCAGGCTGTAACCTATACCTTTCTTCATGTCTTGTAATATTAATCTTAGTGGACATGGTACTATATAAACCAAAAGCTTGCATAAATTAATTCCTATTCAGAATTAATCATTCTTTTTAATTGTCCTAGACAAGGAGTCATAATGGTTTGCTAGACCTAGAAACAAGTCTACATCTACAAAGACATCAGGAACAATTAACCTAGCCAAACCACTAGTCCAAGGGTTTGATATTGGGATGGCCTTATCAGCATTATTATAAAAATAGTTATAGAGAGAAAAACTTGTAGAACCTAGTGTATGGGCATCTCTGATTTCACAGTATTCATCTACCAATATGTTGGCATTTGCCCTCTTGTTCTGTGTAGACCCACGGAATAGCTCCAAAAATTCATCAGATAAATTCCTTTTCCCCTTGGCATTTGCATCTACTTCATCGCTCTTCCCACTGGTAGAAGCTACACTAACTGCTTTACTCATTTTGTTCTGTTTTCACTTCTCTTTCATTGATATTGAAACAAATCTTCTCTCAGGACTCCTTACTCTTCTTTGTGCACTGAAGACAATTCAAGAACTTTGAAAACTAGAGAATCACCCTAAAATTGATCAATTCTTACTTCCTGGACACAAAAAATCTAGCAAATTCTCCACTCTAAAATTCTGGATGTATGATGAATGAAAATAAACATGAGATCATCCCTTTATGGTAACTTTTCAAAGTACTTAGGTCATCATTGAAGAATCAATCAATTTTACCTTCAAGTTTACATGCTTTTGGTATTAATTGAATTCCTAGCCGTAGCTCATGAATCTGACAAGAAATCAAATTCATATGAGTGCGTCTTCAAAAAAACCCTTATAAAATTTGAACAAAATGACATGTTTTGATATGATTGGTTCTTCACCAAACATCTCAACTACCCTTTTCACACAGTAATTAATCTTCTGTATTTTTATTGGATGATGAATCTCTATATTTTCATGTCAACAACTGCCACTTATTATCACTTTTCATATTTGGCGACCAAGCGACTATGCATTATCTCTTTGTCGCTGATCAAAACTCTTAACTCTCAATTCTTCTAGAGATCTAGCGACTATATGATTTTCTTCGCCTTAGCTTAACCATGATTAACTTCTAGCAATCACGTGACCAAATGAATCCAAGTCAGTAGTAGTATTTCCAAACTCAGATTTTATTCAGAGACCCCATGACTACGGTTACTTTTCATCCTTTAAAGCTCTTATCGCTAAATTTATGAATGTTCTTTTCACTTTACGAGACCCCGCAACTACCCTTAGTCACCCAATCGCTAAATAAAATTACTCTTTAATATTTCCTTTGGAGACTTTGCAACATAGCCCATGCAACTTTATCTCATCATTTTAATTTTAATTCGGAGACTATGCGACTAAAGCTAATCTCATTGTCACGAGAACATTTTACTCTTATCCAAATTTGATAAAGACTCAGCGACTACTGTTGATCTTATTTTATTCTGCATCTGACGGCTCTGCTAAGTCACTTAATATATTTTGGAAACCCTAAATCATTTGGAGACCATGCAACTGATACACTTTGTTATATTCACTATGGACACGTGTCTCATCTTAATTGTTTGTCTCCAAATAGCTGAAAAAAATGTTGACTTACCATGTTTGACCAGTGACTACCCAACCACCATATTTCAATCAATCTGCGGTTTGTCACCAAGTCTCTAAACCTTTTACTTAACTGACTTTTTAACTGGAGACATGGCGAATGAAGCTTTTAAACTTATCACTAACTGTGTTCTGATCTGGAAACCCCGCGACTGAAGCAATCACTAAGTCTCATGATAATTTACTAAGTATAGGATACATTGCACGACACCGCGACTACCCTTATCTTCATGTCCCCAGATCACACTTTCTTCATTGGGAGACTTCGCGACTAAAGGACTTCACTAAGTCTCATGACTTACAAAGAATATTCTTTTCCCTTTTGAGACATCTTGACTAGAGTTAATCGCCAAGTCTCATGACGAAATGGAATATACTTTTAGGATTAAGAGACTAGGCGAGCATTAAAAAATCACATGACTTTTTATAACTTAAGTCTTTCAAAAAGGTAATGCAAAAATAGAAACTCGATTGACATTTTAGGGTTTTTTTGCATTTTCACCTAGAAGACAGCTCAGGGTTTTGGTTTTTTTACTATTCATCTAGATTTTCATAGGGATAATTCAAATTAGGACAGACTTTCTGATTTTGGATAAAAATTGGCAGGAGGACAACAAAATTTTAGGGCAAACCAACAAAACTAGGAATACAACCAACATATCACATATCTACAGATAATGTAGTTCAAAATGAACATAGCCACCTATTTGCAAGTAGAATTGATTAGCAGCACGGCCTCGACCCACTTTGTGAAATACTTAGTGGCCGTAATGATGAACTTTTGTCCATTTGAAGAATTGAGATATATTTGTCCAACCAAGTCGAAGGCCCTTTGCTGAAATGGCCAATGTGTAATGAAAGGTATAAGTTCTCTGGAAGGAGCATGGATGCAATTTCCATGTGTCTGGAATTTATGACATGATTTTGAAAAGAGAATTGCATCCTTTTCCATTGTAGGCCAGTAATAGCCTACTCTGAGCAGTTTCTTTGCTAGTGAGAAGTTGTTTGAATGTGACCCACATACACCTTCGTGGACTTCTTTTAATGCATGATTGGACTCTTCAAGTTCTAAACATCTAAGAAGTGGACCATTAATACCTTGTTGATATAAGTTATTAGTTATGAGGATATAACATGATTTTTTCCTAATCAAGGTTATTTTCTCATTTCTGGATAGATTGTTGGGAATGGTTTTGTCAGTGAGGTAAGCAATGATATTAGCATACCAAGATTGGTCTGGGGTGTTTAAAGCATAGATTACTTGGTATTCAGGGGTATCAAAGGTAGGATAGGATATTTCTTCCACCAAGAAGTCATAGAGGAATTGATGTTCCTCTAGTTGTAACATGGATGCCAAGGTACCCATAGCATCTGCAGCCTTATTCTCTATTTTGGGTATCTGCTAGAATGTGATGAAGAAAAATTACTTCTTTAGGTCATCAACTAGTTTTTTGTAGGGTGTCAACTTCTCATATTTCGTCTGATAATCTCCATTGACTTGATTGATAATGAGCTAGGAGTCACCATACATGTGGAACTCTATGATATTCCATTCCATGGAAAGTTTAAGACCATTTACCAATGCCTCTTATTTAGAAATGTTGTTTGTGCATAGAAACATCAATTTGTAAGACTTAGGTATCTTGTAGCCTTGAGGAGTTATAAACAAAACTCCTACTCCAGAGCCTTGTTGTGTGAAAGACCCATCAAAGTACATCTTCCATGTATACTCAGTTAGATGCATAATCATCTCATTAGGGAATTCAATCCTTAAAGGTTCATCATCTTGGAGTGGTGAATCAGCTAGTTGATTTGCAAGAACTTGTCCTTTAATAGCCCTCCTATCCACATACTCAATATAAAATTCACTTAGAATGAGGACCCATTTTTCCAGACATCCTGTTAATGTTATTTTTCTTAAAAGATACTTTAGAGGATCAATTTTTGCAATGAGCTTTACTGTATGTGATAGCATGTAGTGTCTCAACTTTTGTGATGCGAAGATGACTGCTAAGCATGCTTTCTCAATAATGTTGTAGTTGAGTTCATAGGAGACTAGTTTTCTACTGATGTAGTAGATAGCTCTTTATTTCTTTGCTTCATCCTCTTATGATAGTAATACTCATATGGATGTAGTTGTAGCTGAAATATACAAGAGTAATGGCTTTCCATGAATAGGCACCATAAGAATAGGAGTAGCTAGGTACTCTTTTAATTCTCTAAAATTGGCTTCATAGTGTTCATCCCATTTGAAGGTGACTGACCCCTTTGTGTAGTAATTTGGTAAAGGGTTGTGATTTGTCAGCAAGTTGTGACATGAACCTTCTAATTGATTGAAGTCTCCCTTGTAATGTCCTCATTTGACTGATGTTGTGTGGAGGAGTCATTTCTAGAATAACTTTGACCTTTGCGGGATCTACCTCAATTCCCTTCGCTGAGACAATAAACCCTAAGAGCTTTCCTAATTAGACCCCAAAGGCACACTTCTTTGGATTGAGCCTAAGTTGAAATTTCTCCATTCGATCCAATATCTTTCTCAAGGCAGCAATATGAGTACTCCTTTCTTTGGATTTGGCTAAGGTGTCATCCACGTAATCTTCCATGTTTTTATGCATCATATCATGGAATATAGTAGTCATTTCTCTTTGATATGTGGCATCGACATTCTTTCACCCAAATGGCATGATGTTCCAGCAAAAGGTGCCCCTTGCACATGTAAATGCGGTTTTCTCTTGATCCTTAGGGATAATTTTTATTTGATTATAGTCTGAGAAACCATCCATTAATGAATACATTTGGTCACCTATTGTGAGGTCTATGATCATATCAATATTAGGCAGTGGGAAGTCATCCTTAGGACATGCCTTGTTTAAGTCTCTAAAGTCTGTACATATCCTAATAGATTTATGTGATTTAGACATTGGGACCACATTGGAGATCCATCCTATGTAGGCAATGACTCTAATGAATCCATCTTTCAACAATTTCTCTAGCTTCACCTTTACTAGTAATGCAACATGAGGATGCATCTTTCTGAGTTTTTGTTTCACGGGCTTGATCCTGGGAGCTATAGACAAGTGATGCATTATTAATTTAGGGTCCAGTCTAGGCATATCTGTATAAGACCATGCAAATTTGATCTTCTTCTCTTTCAGGAACTCAGTGGACTACATCTTTTCCTTTTCTGACAAATATTGTGCTAGGTGGACTATTTGAGGAACTTCGGTTGTGCCTAAATTAACTAGCTATGTTGGTTCTATCAGAACTAAAGACCTTTCTTGAAAGTCTTCAGGGAGGACATCAAGAATCTCATCCTTTGGCACCTCTGAGAGGTTTTCACTATCGGATATGTCTTTTTTTTTTAATATTTTAGGATCTGACACTACCACAATGTGGTTTTTACCATCAGTTCCCTTTTTCTTTTTCTTTTTCAATTTTTTACTGAGAAACTTCATATCCCCCTGTGACATGTTCTTGCTCCTTGCATCGGTGGAAGAAGGATAAGGTTCACAAGTTTTTAGACAACAAGACAAGGTGTAGTCATTGGAAAAGTTGAGGATAGGAGTGGGATCTATATTAGTCCAATCAATTAGGTCTAGATTTATCAAAGATAGGGAGTCATTCTTTGGGAAGGACAGAATTGCATTAGTGTCAAGACCATTAAGTGACATGACATGTTCTGTTAGGTTAATTTCTTCGATGTTTAGATCAATAAGAGTTAGATCATCATAAAAAGGTTTGTTGTTAGTTACATGTGGACCAAACTCTAGTGACTCGTCAGTAGAAATTTCATCATCATCTCTCCGTAAAAGGAGGATTCTTTCTTGTTGCCTTTGAGCTTCTTCTAGACGTAGGAAAACACCAGTCTCCCCATCAATTATTGGGAGAAGGAATTCCTCCTCTACTTTAGGAATATCAACATTTTTTGGAGTAGTGTTAGAATGTTCATGAGGCACTGAGGGAGCTGCAAAAATGTGAATTGTATCTATTTCAATGTCTTATGTGGTGACCGATAGCTCATCCCATTCATAATCATGAGATTTAGTGATTTCATCATCAGATATGTTTAATTATTCAGCAATAGTTATCTGGTGTACTTGGTTAGCCACTTATGGATCAATGTGTGGTAAGTCAAGGACATGTGTGATTTTGACTAACTGCCCCCAGTTAGGATGTGAATCCTATTGTCAAGGTGTGTCTTCAGTAACTGTTGCTATCAATGGTATCTCTAGATCAGTTGTTGTTATGTCTCCTACCTCTTGAATAGGAGGTTGTGCTAACAAAGGGGTATGAAGATCTTGTGGTACCTCAAAGGTTGGTACATAGTTCTCTCCTTGATATTTGGGATTCTCTATGCCAACATGTAATAATATTTCATAGGACCATGGCTCTAGTTCTATCTCCTTTGTTTCATCACTCCCTTTGTCAGAGATTGGACTATCTTTTGAAGCAAGTTTTTCAGATTCATTATTAAAACCTAGTCCTATTTTATCTCTGGTATTCCTATACTCCATGTGTACAGGTTCAATGAGTCCTCTTCCTATGTTTCTTAGAGGTCCTTTTCCTTTGTATCCCATTTGCTTGAGGAGATCGTATCATTTTCCATATTGTTCCAGGGATATTTCTACATGTTTGACCTCAGCTTCCATTGGTTCTCCTTTGTAAAGCTAGTCCAGCACTGCTTGTTCTTCTGTGTTATCTAAAGAAGATGTGGATTACTTTACCATGCAAGTTTCTTTGTGGATTTCTATCTCCTTGGATGTAGTAGGTGTGAATGTCAAGGAATTTTTCCATAGGATCTTGGTGACACTGGAAGTTTTGTTAGTGACAAAGTCATGTCCAGCTTGTATTCTCCCATACCTATTTCTTCAAGTTTCAAGGTTTTTCCAAAACTCTTCATAACCATGTCCTTGGTAGTCTCAGGAGAAATCTCACCCATAGCCTCTTTGTTATGTGGAATCATACTACCTACCTTGATATTGTTGCAAGTATAATTAGCATCTACAGGAATTGTCACTTTCACCCCATTATGTGGGAACTTGATACACTGGTAGTAAGTAGACGGTACAGATTGCATCTCGTGGATCGATGGCCTCCCCAATAGGATGTTGTAGGCTAGGGGTAGATCTAGAACTTGAGAGATGACATTTCTTTCAATTGGCCCAACTCTGATGGGTAGAATGATAAGAACTTTAGAGGACCTTTCTTCCTCATCATAAGCTTTATAGTTATTTTTCTTCTAGAGTCAATTGTTTTTTCTAAAAGACCTAGTTTCTTGATCAGATTAAAGGTACAAATATTCAATCTTGTGCCTCCATCTATTAATACGTGTCTAACATGGGATTTATGAATGAGGACTTCAATATGGAGGGGTTGATTATGTGGATGTGTCAATGATTTATCATCCTCCTCAAAAAAGGAGAGGGTGTTGAAATATAGTTGACCATCACTTGGAATTTGTCTATATCAAGGTCCTTTGGCATATTTGTAGCATATAGGGCTTGTTTCAAGATTTTCCTATGTACTGTGGAGATTTTAAGCAGCTCAAAAATGGAAATTTTGGCAAAGGTTTGTTGCAATTGGTCCACCAAGTCATACTTTGTTGCAAGAATAGTAACCACGTGTTTTTTTTCTGGTTTGGGGATAGTAATGATAGGAACCTTGGACGTTGATGTTGGTTTTGAGGAAGAATTGGGTCCTTTGATCATGACCTATGCTTGTCTCCGAGTCACCACATTTGATTGGAAAGAAACACCTTTGATTGTGACCACATTAATTGATTCAATTTTAATGTCTACCATATTGATCACGTTATTATTATTGGAGTAAGTGTAGTTTACTTCATTACCTTTTCCTTTAGATGTTTACCCTTTATCATAGTTAGGGAATGGTTTGTTGAAGGTGGTATGATCTTTGTTGGTAGTGTGTCCTTCCACTTTGATCTTTCCTCCTTCGATGAGGTCTTGAATAACATGTTTAAGCTTAAGGCAATTGTCAGTCTTGTGTCCCTTGTTCTTGTGAAAGACACAGTAAGAATTATCATCCCACCATCTGGGTTTGACCACTGGTTCCCATGGTTTAGAATCTAGGATTATGAGAACCTTGTTGTCTAATAGTGTTTTCAAGACAGTCTCGAGAGGCTCTCCCAAAGGAGTGAATGTTCTTTGAGGTTTTGAATTCCATGGCCGACCCTTGTTATTATCATTATTTTCTTTGGGTATGGGGGTTGTTACCTTGGCATCTTTTCTTACTTGCATGTTTTTGGTTAGATTGAATACCTTAGGTTTAGGACCAACATTAGATGCCTCTAATACACCATCATTGAAAAAAAAATTGTTTTTCTTCCACCATTTAGGTTTGGATTTGGAGTTGTTAGTTTTGTTTTCACTTTGAAGAGTGATCTCTCCCTTTTTTACCATAACTTCCTCGATACATAGGGCATTCTTGATCATTCTATCGAAGCTAGGGGAGTCTTGCATTTGCAATGCATATTTCAATTCAAGGATCAAGTTATTAACAAAGATTTCCATTTTCTCAGTTTTGGGAATAGCCCTTGAATATCGTGCAAATATTTTCCTCCACCTTTGTAGAAAGTGGGTAAAGGATTCGCCAGTCTTCTTTTTAGTGTTGCATAGATCCATTATAGTCACATCATGTTGGATATTATAAAAGTAATGTTGGATAAACTGTTGTATTAACTCCTCAAAAGTTTTGACCTTGGGTGTAAGTTTTGAGAACCATTCCATGGTGTTGCCTCCTAGACTTCCAGGAAAAATCCGCATGAGGTAAGTAGGTTCATGCATGTACTCTATGCTAAGAGCACAAAATTCTTGAACATGGTCATGTGGATCGGTCTCTCCCGTATACTTATCATATTTTGGCCTTGTCACGTTGGGAGGGAATGGAACCATAGTGATAATCTTGTCGAAAGGAAATGGACAAATGGAGTCTACAGAGTACTTTGTTGTGCATTTAGCTTTTTCTTGCTTGAGAGTCGCAAGTTCTAGTTGCATTAAAGTAAGTTGTTTAGTGAGAATATAAATAGGATTTGGTACATCCTTTTCCTTTAGTTTTTACACATCATAATCCTTGGGTAATTTTACACCAGTGGATGCTAAATGGAGAAAGTATTTCTCTTTATCCTCGTCAATCATCCTTTCCATTATTTTGTGGAATTTCTTACTTTGTTTGAGTTTATCGTACTCTTCTTCAGGGATATCTTCCTCACTACTCAATCCAAATGGAGGATTCTCAAATGTGGGTTCTTCATCTTCATCAATATCTTCATGCTTTTGGTTTTTTCTATTGTCATATTCATCAAAATCCTCACTCTATCCACGAGTGGACCTATCCATTTCTGGAGAGTCTAGATCAAGTAGGGAACTGTGAGATGTTTCTCCTTGAAAGTGTGGTGATTTAAGAGGCACTTTCAATCCTTTATACATGTACTTGTTTCATCTTAGGTTAACCATGTATCTATATCTCAACTTTGTCAAGGTTTCCTGATAGTGTCAGGTAGTATCCTGAATCGTTCAAGTGAGTGTGTCTAGGTAAAAGTATTGTTTGTATCTTGGTGGAAGTAAATGATTCCAGTGTCAGAGGGTTAGAATGCGCTGATAGTGATCTGGGAATCAAGTTTTTGTAAAAGTGGATAGACTACATGTATTGAGATAGATTGCAAGAAATTGACAAGACATGCAAGGTAGACGTCTAAAAAAGTGTTTCGACGCAGTAACAGGGAGACTAGAAAAGACAATAAGGATAGACTAAAGAGCCAAAAGGGTATCCAAATCAACTAATTTTTCCTGATAAACTATTCTCCAAGTGCCCACTATCCTAGATGCGAGCTCATAGATGTGAGCCAAGAAATATGGGATGCAAACTACTGATGACCCTAGTTGCGAGCTGGAACCCTAAATGTGATTATGTGTTGACTAGATGCGAGCCAGGATACTAGATGCGAGCCAGGATACCAAAAATGAGCCAAGAAATATGGGGTATGATTTTCTGATGTCTCTATCAGATTTGGTTAGTTTTGAAAAATTCAATTTGGAAGTGCATGAAGTTCATCTGATTCCAAATTGCATTCTGAGACTTGTTAGTGGGTGAAAAACACATGGGTATGCCCGGGATTGAAATTTGTTGCTTGTTTGAGAACGTTATCTTTTTAGTGATCTTTCAGTTACATCAAGCATTGTTGTATTGTTAAAGGGGTGAAAAAATACATCTTTATGCCCTATTTTCTAGGTGGAGGATGAAAATCCTTGCTCATTGACTTAGGTACACACTCAAATTCTAATCAGAATACAGCCATCACCAAGCATGCAATGGCTCCAGTCATGATGTTGTATTAGCAGACTCCAAATGCAAGTGAGGGCATGATATGATGAGTGTCTTGGGGCAATTACTTTTTTCCTTGCACAAGGATTATCACCCTTTTGGGGGTGAATCAGGAATTCTTTCAGTTTAAGTGTTGTCTATGATTGGGCAATCCATTCGAAACTGTCCCCCATAGAATTACACAAGGAAAAATTGAGGTGTATAGTCCTATGAGTACTCAAATATGTGTAGTCTCACAGGCAAGATTCAAGAAGCTTCGCTCTACACATACCCAAGCATGCTCAAGGAATGATGTCAAAATTCTAGGCACAAAAATGATTCCATCTTCCGAGGCTTTAGCCTACGAGGAAGCAACTATTTACAGTGAGTTGGAAGGATTGGTGTAAAACCTTTCCTCACTTGGGTCATTCCCGGGAGATTTTTTCCTCAACCGGCAGGCCCTCTGCTATTAAATAAGTGTAAAAAGGATTGGTGAGCATAAGAAGTCTAGATTTTTTATTCTTCTGAAGAAGAAGAGCATACTCTCCAAATCCATGCTATTTTCTCCCAAAACAGTTTCAAGAAAATAGTTCATTCCCTCAAGCAATGTTGTGCTTGATTTAAGATGTTCCTAGTTTATGGAAAAAAAAAATGCTTGCAAGTAATGTTTTCTTGTTCAATTTCCACAAATTTAGATGAGTAGCTTGTTCAATTTCTAATCCCCAAAATTTAGACAATGAGATTGTTTATTTAGCCCACAAATTTAGTGCTTTGAGTTGTTCGTTTACTGATCCAAAAGAACTTTAGTTTTGTTTGTCATGTTCAATTCTCTCCAAATTCCTTTCAACTCATAAACTGATGTGTGAATTTCTGATTTTCCTCAAAAGGAAAAGAGCATAGTCCTCTAGTCTGTTTAGTAGAAGATTAGAAAATGTTCTTAGTGTGAAAAGCATGTAAATAGAGGTCAAGAAGGGGTTAGGGCAACCTAAAAAAAATACATTAGTATCCTTTGTTCAACTCCAAGAAAACCTTTGATAGCAACCTGCAAGCAATAGTTAGGCTGCTTTGAAAGACAAAAACCAAAGTGATCAAATTGTTAGAGGTTAGGCAATGAAGTATGCAAGATTTTTCACCAGATGTGATTTTAAAAACACAGGATGCGATACCATATACCATATGTGATTACTTGTTACTAGATGCAACTGAATGTTCCCCAGATGCAATCCTAAACTGAAAACAATCTGGGAAATCCCAGATGTGAGCCTCATTTTCTACGATGCGAGGGCGTATCCCGGATGCGAGCCAGAATGACCAGAAATGACTCTGGACCTAAAAAATGGGAGGAAAGATTAGTGAAAATGGAGTTAATATGAGGCCAAATTCATAATCTTACCCCATGGTGGGTGCCAAAAATGGAGTGTGTTAAAATGTACACCTGTTATCTGCAACATGACACTTCAATAGGTCATTACGTTAGTGGAAAACATGGTTAGATGAGCATATAAAGCACCAAAATTAACCTATTGTTTTCTAACTAAGAAGAGTATGATAAGAAACATAAAAACCCTCAGATTATGCTACTATCAATGACATATATGACTTGGCATGAAATATTTGAGTTAAAACAAAGAAAGAAATCTCTTAAACATGCATTCTAGCTCTAAAAAGCATGAAAATAACAATGCATAAACATGAAATCTAAAATTTGATATGAATCTATGTTTATTCTAACAGCATAACAATGCATTTTTACTCTAAAATTATGGGCTTATTTGTGCTCAAAAACCCCTTCTATTTATAGAAGAATGAGGAGAGAAAGGGGGACAAGGTGCATTAATGGAGTTGAAAAACTCATTAATGAAGTGTAAAATGAATTAATGCCTTGAGAATCAATGAAGCATGGTGGAGGAAAATGCATTAAATGTGAGCAATTAAGAGGCATGGGTAGGGGTACAAGTCAAGCTTGAGAAGGTGGACTTGAGGAAAGGAATCTTGAGATTCTTTGACTTTCTCAAGTGGGTTGAGTCCTTAATCACTCCCTAATGGAATGTGACAACATTAGGAGGTGGGTTAGGATAGAATTAGGATTAGAATTAGATTTAGCAAGGGTGAATGGGTTGGGATAGGTTCAAACCCAGAGTCAAAGTGGTTGAAGTGGGTTAGGTTAGGGTTTAGAGAAATATTAATGAAATGAATAAAACTTATTTAATTCATTCAAAAATAGGAATATTAATTATTTAAGCTTTTAATTTCTTTTTAATAATCAATAGGACTATAGCCAATTTAATTAAATTAATTAGGATAGGGGAATGGGTTCCTTTTTCAAGTGAGCAATTGATTTAGGATTTTATTTAATTCCTTGTAAATTAATCATTTTAGCCATGTATTTGAGTATTTTTTATTTTGGCTAAAAGTAATTAATTTAGTGATTTGATCACCTTAGGAGATTAAATTGATTTCAAAAGAATGATGTCAAGCAGTAACAGGGTCGTTTGAACATAATTGGGGGTATGATCACACTTAGGGAAAATAGGGTCTATAGTCAGAGCAGACCAAATCCAGGTGGTTACAGATTTAACTTACACAAAGATATAATAGCACATATGGTTGGTAATACAATTGATTACTAAAAATATTAAGATTAAGTGATAAAAAAATTTTGGGTACTGATTCACCCCTCCCCTCTCAATACACACCATTCCTTTATTTCCAATAGTTCACTATACTTCATTGGAACTGACCAAGAAAAGAGTTGATATCAAACAGTTCACTGGATTGTATATTTTCTATATACACTTGTTCGGATTGTAAATCCTTAAGGGTAGCTTTAACCTTCTTTGGGTAGTGTGTCTGGGTAGTGAGACCACTGTTACTCTAGACTCCTAATAGGATCTATCCTTTACGAATGACTATGTATTTTAATGTTGTAATTGTTGTGGGTCCATAGCACACACCCCATTTTTGGTCCTCTGAGCACCGGGACCCCCTTCTTTTGTCCTTTTTCCTTTTGTCATGTATTCCCCCCTCCAATCCCCACTAGGTTAGTATCAAAAAGGTGTTGTAAATATTCAGATAGAATAAGACACCTTTTTCATCCTTTTGGAGGACCAAAGTCCCCTGAAATATCGAAATGACCGAAAGGCCAAAATTTGGCCCTTTTCGTATTTCGGCCTCCACAAACACCGAAAGGCCAAAGATGTTTAGCTTCATGTTTTTGGTGTTTCAGATACCAAAACACCAAAAATTTTGATGTACACCGTGGGTTATAAATAGGATAAAGAGCCCTAATCTAATCACTTCACTCTTTTTGATCTCTGGCATTTTGAGATCTCGCAACTTCAGGATTTTTGCTCTTGCTCTTTGTCCCTGCTCGCCCCGCATCTTCGAGGTTCATCGTGTCATCCTCCTCTACTATCTCAGCTCATTCAAGGTAGGTTCCCCCCTCGCCACTCGGTGTTTTCTTTCTTCTCATTTTTAGGTTTGGGGTTTTTCATGCCTGGTTCTTGTCCAACCTAGGGCGCATCCTCTTCCTCCTCCCTTGGTCTCTTTAGGCCTTTTTGCACCTTCGTCTTTGGTAGGGAAGTCCCTCCTTGTCTGGTCTGGTTCTTCTAAGTTTTTTTTAGGTTAGGTTTTTTTCTATTTATTGGTTATGGCCTTTGTCGCAGGTTTTTGACCCCCGAAAGGCCAAAAACCAAGTCAGTTTGTAGTCTGTCATTTCAGAGATTCGGCATTTTTGGCCTTTTGGACCTCCGAAAGGTCCAAAATGCCGACAAGTCCGAATCTCCAAAAGCCTTATCTCCCTCATTGAGATTTCAGAATTTTGGATTCAATAAACTAGTTCAGATTTTCAGCATCCACAAAAACCTTCAGACTTTCAGATGCTGAAAAGTCCAATGAATCTTGCTTGTCAATGGTGGCTTTTTTGCACATTCGGCCTTTTCAGCCTCCAAACCCATTTTTAGTGCCCAAAACCCCAAAAGGGCTGAAAGTGCAAAAATCTGCATTCATGGCTACTTAGAGATATTTTACCTCTATTTTCTTAGATTAGTCAGCTTTCTTTTAGTTTTTCTTCAAATAAAATACTAATACTTGCATGTTTCATTGCAGGAATGTCTGAGAAAAAGACTGCATCACCCATGAAGTACCTATACAATGAGAACACTCCCCCTTCCAAAATTTGCAACAAGCACATTGAAATCACCAGAATGTAAATTGGGGTGACTTCCTAACAAGGTGTGCCCAACCAGTCAGGAGATCAAAGGATTGTACCTCACTGGTATTAACAGGAGTAGTCAACGTGGAAACTCACCCAGTGGTCATGACCTCATCTAGACTAATCATGACCTTAGTAAACCATTATGACTCTGACAAAAGTGTGGTTCAGGATACAGAGGGCCAAGTAGTATTGGATATTAGGCCAGACGTCATAGAGTATGTCTTCCACCTCCATAAAGGACAAGACAAGTTCTATGACTTTTTCATAAAGAAGGGAAACTTGTGGCTCAATAACAAAGGGGAAGAGGCCTATGATATAGTCAATAAAAATTACCTCGAGCAACCTCTTCCCAAAAATAAGCTAGACAAGATAGACTTAAGGAGGGGATACATGAAGGATGATATCAAGGCAGCCATAACAATGATAAGCCGAGTATATGGATTACCACAATCCTCCCAACTAGAGAATTGGATGATTCTCCTGATAGAAAGACTCAAAGGATACAATTCTAGGTTTGATTGGGGAACCATCATCAGCAATAAGTTGGATGAATAGCTAGTGGCAGTGAAACACAACCCTAAGTTTTATATGAGTATCTATGTGGTGTACCTATTGGTAGCACGGGCAAACTACCCAGTACTCATCAAGAGGGGAAACCTAAATGATCCCAATGCATAGCCTCACATCATGTACCCCCAGTTACAGAAAAGGGAAAATATTTCAAAGGACATCCTAGACTACAATATAGTCAATGACGCCTTCAATTTTTCAATCATCCGATTCATCGAGGGTGATTTTGCAAAAAGGATGTCAGAAGAAGCAACCTCCAAGGTAAGGGCCATAGGGGCCTATTACATACAATTCAAAACCTTCACTTACATTCAAATAGCGGGATCAACTTTGAAACCAAAGAAGTTGCCCATGTATACATCCGACTAGATAATCATTTTGGAGATGGCCTAACAACTCGCAGATGCATATAAACACATAAAGCACAAGAAGAAGCACTATTGGGATTTTCCCATCTCACTCAGACCATGTACCCTATAGGATATGAAGGTCTATAAATCTTTGGCCTTTGAATGGGATTACTATCCCCTAAAGCTTTACAAGATAGTGCAGACTCATTTTGACCCTATAGGCACTTACAGCCACATTATTGGCAAGTTCTACATTCACAAACCATACTTAGAGGATCACTGGATGAACTGTGTAGATGATCATGAGGTGAGAATCTGAGATTATTGTAGAATGACTCTTACCTTGGACAAGGAAGTCATAAAGACTCCTATTCCCCTAAAATTTTTGGAGTATGATTCAGATGAGGTCTTGGAGGCTATTTATACAGATGAAAAGATATATGACAGGACCATCATGAATGCAAAGATTGATAAGGTTGAAAATGATGATATTGATTTTTTAGCAAGGCATGTGATGAGAAAAATAGAGGAATGGATTAAGAGGCCCTACAAGATGAGCCTAATACTTGTGAAAACATTGATGGATCCACCCAAGAAGGTGGATAAATAGCACAGAGAGAAAAGTACAGTGTCGCAATACAAGAAGGCACCACCACAGAAGCCAAGCACAATATATGGCCATGAACATATAGTGGAGTATGGGTCAAACCCAAGACACAAAGCTCCTAAGACAAGAATTATTGGGAAAATATATCCTCCCATGGGGCCAGCATGGGTTTCACCGACTGAAGGACCCTCCACTTGTGGACAATCTTCTCCTGCCACCGGAAAGGGCAAGAAGACATATAAGAGCAAGAAAGCTTTTGTGTCTCTACAATTAGAAACTATACAAGAGGAGCCACAAGAAGAGGAAGAGGGAGAGATACCTCTAGTCAAAAGGACAAGGTCTCAGAAAAGGAGAGAAAAGGAGAATAGTAGGAAACACCAAGAGGATCCTAAATAAGAAGATAACCCCTTGGATGCTCTAGGATGAGATGAGTTCCAAATGTCATACTTTGAGGGTCTGGAAGGTTTTTTGGACCCATGCCAAGACATGCCAAATTATGCAACTGGCTATGAGGCAGGTGATCCTTCTCTTTTTCAACCATAGGTAACCCTAACTCCACCTCCCACTCAATTTACCAATCCAAATCCAAATATGCCTATTGTGGGAGAGAGATCTAAAGCAGATCAAGGGCTCAAGAATCAAGAGTCCCCAATCACCCAAGAGGTGACTAGAAATGAGACCAAAATAGAAACCACTATTGTTACAATGCCCCCTTACATTCCTACTCTTCCACCTCTTATTCCTACTCCACCACCATTTCTCCCAACTCCAACTACTCTTCCACTTCCAATTCCAAATCTCCCAACACCTACTCCACCATCATCAAGCCCTTTGCCTTGCCACATCCCAACCCTGGGAGGATCAATAACCGTAGAGGTTGTGCCTATTGAATATTTTCTTCTATGCAAATAATTGATTATATGTTTGTCATTAAGGACAACATATAATATACAGCAGTGTTCTATATGCAATTATCAATACAAATGTTCTGGAGCTATGCATGTTTATTTCCATGGTGAATACATATTCTAGATGCTATGTGCATTCACGTTGAGTTAGATATGAAGTTTTAGTTAAGTTATGTTATTCAGTTATGACAGTTATAGCAATAGAAGACTATCTGAGAAGAGCCGACGTAATAACATTATTTCTTAAGTTGCGCCTATCTTTGGGATATGTGTGTTTGTATTCATGTTTAGTTATGAGTTCTAGATAATTATCTAAAGGTGCAAAACATGTTCTAACATAATCGTAATGTTGGAGTTGATTTGGTGGAGCCGACTTTGTGAAGCATCGCGTCCATTCAGTTTGAGTTGCGTGATTCAAATCTGATTGCGTGGTTGATATGGCCGACTAAAGAAGTAGTGAAGGAACTCTTTGAGCCGATGAAGATCACATCCTTTGGAGAAGATACTTATAGTAGTTCATTTGATGAACGTCAAGTGTGAATGATAAGAAAAATATAGAAAAATTATAGATCAGAATATCAGTTGTGTTTCATTCATCAAGGATCTATGTGAAGAAGCAGTGGAAGCATATAATACATTAGAATTGATCAAGACTGTAGGTCTGCTCTATAGTTCATTATCAGATATAGTGTATATTTTTTTACAGAAGGTTGTAGCCTTCACCATTGAAGTAGTGAGCTTTTGGATAGTGAGTCCTCACCCCTAACAGGGTTACTTATAAAAGACTCCTAATAGGGTCAGACCCTTAACCAGGTCACTATACTTATTGCATTGTAAAGAACAACTCCTAATAGGGTTGCAAGATCTTCTAATAGAGATTATTATAAACAAGTATAGTTCTTTGTGGGTGCTAATTCCCACCGAGGTTTTTATCTATTTGGTTTCCTCGTAACCAAAATTGTTGTGTTCTCCATGATGTTATCTGAATGTGCATTTACTTTATGTTAATTGATATCTAAGAAAATGAAAGAAATAAAATAGTTGATAACTGATTCACCCCCCCCCCCCCTCTNGATTCCCCCCCCCCCCCCCTCTCAGTTATCCTTTGGAACTATTCTAACAATTGGTATCAGAGCCAAGTTCCTTGGAGAGAAATCCTAACAGCTTAAGGTAGATCAAATGGCATACTTCAAGAAAGAGAGTCCTAAGTTCGATGGAGAAAACTATCTTGACTAGAAGAACAAAATGATAACACATCTTTAGTGCATTGGATTTGAGATCTATTAGATTTCCACTCAAGAAATTGAAGTTCCCACCTTGAAGGACCTTGCATAAGATGACTCTACAGTCAAACAAAAGGAAGTATTCACTCATAATGCAATAGCCAAAGAATCCTTAATCAGTTCCCTATCCGACAATGAATTTTTTGAGATCAAGAAGGCAAATAAAGCATACTCTCTTTGGAAATACTTATAAGATATGTTTGAAGGGGACATCCAAGAAAAAGAATGCATACAGAAATACATGGAAGAAAAGATACAAAAATTTAGAGACATTACCTGAAGAAAACATTAGAGCTTACAATCAGAGCATTAATGAAGCAGTATCAGGTATAAGAAACAATGGTGGAGAAATATCAGAAGAAGATATAATGGACAAATTAATGACCACATTGACAGTAGATTATGAGAGAAAGATCAATATCTTAGATGAGACTATGCAATTTTCAAAAGACTTGAAGAGGGAGACTTTTATCAACAAAATATCTACATTTCAGATATCTAGATTGAAGACAAAATCTAAAAGTGAGACAGCCTTCAAAGCCACAGTCCACAATAAGAAATCTTTAAGCAGTTCTAGTAATAATGAAGAAGTGTATACAGAACTAGAAGAATTCATTGCTATGATTTCCAAGAAGGAAAGGAAAGGTAAAGGGAAATATGAAGGACAACTACCATTTAAATTTTTTTCATGCAACAAAGTTGGTCACTTTGCATCCAAATGCCCTACAAGGGTCAAGAAATTCAGATCAAATTACAAACCTAAGTACACTAAAGAATGTTATCATGATGAGGATGGTGTAACTAATGATGACTCAGGAGAAGATGAAATTGGATTCATTTCCATTAAAGACATTGAGAAAATGCTTGAAGAAATAGACAAAGAAGATGAAGCAAAAGAACTGGAGTTAGCATTAGTTTCAAAAGCTGACATCAAAACTGACTGGATCATTGACAGCAGATGTTCACACCACATGAAAAGAGACAAAGATAGATTTGTACATTTAGACAAGTAGAAAGGTGGCATGGTTATATTTTGAGATAACACTCCCAAACCTATTATAGGAAGAGGTTATATCACCTTAGATGGAAAGAACAAGACAGATGATGTTCTCTATGTTGATGGTTTGCATCATAACTTACTAAGTGTTAGATAGTTGGTTCATAAAGGTTATCATTTGGAATTCAAAAACAACCAGTGCATTATCAACAACAAAGAAGGAGACATCAGGATCAAAAACAAAAGGTAATTTTTTTTAGCTCAATTCAGATGTTAGTTGTTTTTTTGCAAAAGTGGATGACAGTTGGTTATGGCACAAGAGACTTTGTCATATTAACTTTGACAACATAGTCAAGATAAGTAATGTAAAGGTAGTAAGAGACCTTCCTAGGATTGCAAGACCATTTGATACCATGTGCAAGGAATGTGTGATGGGGAAGCATGTGAGGACCTCATTCAGGAGCAAAAAAGACTCTACAGAAAACAAATTAGATCTGATACATACAAACCTATGTGGACCTACTCAAACAAGATCATACTACAGAGAAAGGTATTTCATTTTGTTTGTTGATGATTTCTCAAGGATGATGTGGGTTGCATTCTTACAAGAAAAATCTGAAGGTTTTGAGAAGTTCAAAGTGTTCAAAGCTAAGGTTGAGAATGAATCTGGATTAAAGATAAAATGTCTGAGATCTGATAGAGGAGGATAATTCACCTCTGACTATTTTTATGACTACTATGAAGAACATGGAATCAAGCGACAGTTAAGTGTGCCTAGAACCCCTCAGGAGAATGGGATTGCAGAAAGAAGGAACAGAATAATACTTGACACAGCACACACCATCATCATTGAAGGAAAGGTTGCTCATACCTATTGGAGAGATGCGGTCAATATAGTAGTCTACACTATCAATAGAATACAATTGAGGCCAGGCGCAGATAAGACACCCTATGAACTTTGGTTTGGTAATGTACCCACTGTAAAATACTTCAGAATCTTTGGAAGAAAGTGCTACATCAAGAGGGATGATAGCATTGGCAAGTTTGATGCTAGAAGCGATGAAGGTATTTTCTTGGTTACTCTACTAAAAGAAAAGCCTATAGATGTTTTAATCTAAGATTAAAGAAGATCATTGAAAGTACTCATGTAAATATTGATGAGAAATTTATGATTCAAGAAAGATATTATGACTATGCTCCCATGATTGAAGATGAGCCTAGACCCATCAATAAGGACACAGTTATTAAAGGAATGTTTGACTGTATTGATGTTTCATGTAACAATCCTGAACCAAGTGAAGAAGAATCACAGATTACAAATGAAAGTATCACTCCTAAGAATTCAAGATACACATCCAAATACCACTCTAAGGAAGATATAATTGGAGATCAAAGCGCAAAAGTCTTGACAAGATCTAGAGAAAAAGGTTCAACTATTGATGAATAGGTATGCTTACTTTCACAGACTAAACCCTTAAGTGTTGAAGATGCGTGCAAAGATTCAAATTGGAAAAATTCCATGCAAGAAGAATTAGATCAAATAATCAAGAATGAAACATGGGAACTGGTCCCTAGACCTCATGAAAAGAAAGTGATTGGAACAAAGTGGATATTCAGGAACAAAATGAATGAAGAAGGAACAGTGGTAAGGAACAAGGCAAGATTAGTGTGTAAAGGATATGCGCAGAGAGAAGGCATAGATTACACTGATACATTTTCCCCTATGAGAATACTTGAAGCTATCAAGCTATTTTTGGCCTATGCAACATTCAAGAACTTTAAGGTATACCAAATGGATGTCAAGTCAATTTTTCTGAACGGTGACTTGAAGGAAGAAGTTTACATAGAGCAGCCTAAAGGATTCAAACTTTCAGATAAACCAAACATGGTATGAAAATTAAAGAAAGCACTTTATGGACTAAAACAGTCCCCAAGATTGTGGTATGAGAGACTTGATGGTTACCTAACCAAGATAGGATTTAGAAAAGGAGAAACAGACTGTAACTTATTCATAAGAGAGACAGAAGAAGGACTGCTACTCATTGCTATTTTTGTTGATTACATTATCTTTGGAGGTAATGACAAACTTAGTGCAGAATTTGCCAAAGAAATGAAAAGTGAATTTGAAATAAGCATGATTGGACCTATCAAATACTTTCTTGGATTGAATGTAAAACAAACAGACAAAGGCATATTCATAAATTAGTCTAAGTATGTGAAGGAGATACTGAAGACTTTCAAGATGGAAGACTGTAAGCCAGTATGCACTCCTATGATAACAGGAAGCAAGCTTTCTAAAGATGATGATTCCACAATAGTTGACAAGACATTGTACAAATCCATGATTGGAAAACTTATATATCTTACTCAATCAAGACCTGATATTTCTAATGCAGTTGGCATTGTTGCTAGATTTGTAGCTAAACCTAAACAAAATCACCTAATGGCAATAAAGAGAATATTTAGATATCTAAAGGGAACTATAGACTATGGTTTATGGTATCCCAATTCAGAGAATGTACAACTTCATGTATACATGGATGCAGATTGGGCAGGTTGTATTGATGATAGGAAGAGTACCTTGGGAGGAGCAGTATTTCTTGGAGACAAGTTGGTTTCTTGGACAAGCAAGAAGCAAAACTATATCTCTCAGTCAATAGAAGAAGCTGAGTATGTTGCTTTAGCATTGAATTTTTCAAAAATGGTTTGGATCAAGCAGATGGTTAAAGACTTTGGTATTCATATTGATTATCCTATTGTTATTCACTGTGATAACACTAGCACTATCAATATGTCAAAGAACCTTGTAATGCATGCAAAGACAAAACACATTGAGATCAAATACCATTTTCTAAGAGAAAAAGTTGCAGACAGAGAAGTAAAGTTGCACTATGTGAGCACTAAAGAACAATTAGAAGATATTTTCACAAAGCCTCTATCAAAAGATACTTTTGAGTATCTCAGGGAGAAGTTGGGAGTAATTCCCTTTCCTAAGTCTGATTAGATGATGCAGCAAGAAACATTAGTCCTTGGTGACTGATGAATGGTTGACTACTCTACTTCTGTAGTAGTACCTGTGCTTAATGGTGTTCAACACCCTTTTTCATTGATGTCAAAGGGGGAGTATTAGTAAGGGGGAGCATATACTCTAGGGGAGTATATAGAGTAGTAGTGTAGAGGAACTTTTGATGAGGGTATTGAGAAGATTGTAAAAAGAATGAAGACACTTTGAGTTGATGATATCATATGTTTCCATCAATGTCAAAGGGGGAGAATGTTGGAGATTTTCTTCTGTGTAAATAATTGATTGTATGTTTGTCATTGATGACAACATATAATATACAGCAATGTTCTATATGCAATTATCAGTACATATGTTCTGGAGCTATGCGTGTTTATTTCCATGGTGAATACATGTTCTAGATGCTATGTGCATTCACACTGAGTCAGATATGAAGTTTCAGTTAAGTTATGTTATTCAGTTATGACAGTTACAGTGACAGAAGACTATCTGAGAAGAGATGACGTAATAACATTATTTCTTGAGTTGCGCCTATCTTTGGGATATGAATGTGTGTATTCATGTTTGGTTATGAGTTCCATATAATTATCTAAAGGCGCAAAACATGTTCTAATAGAATCATAATGTTAGAGTTGATTTGGTGGAGCCAACTTTGTGAAGCGTCGCGTCCATTCAGTTTGAGTTGCGTGATTCAAATCTGATTTTTTGGTTGATATGGCCGACTAAAGAAGTAGTGAAGGGACTCTTTGAGCCAATGAAGATCACATCCTTTTGAGAAGATACTTATAGTAGTTCATTTGATGAATGTCAAGTGTGAATGATAAGAAAAAGAAAGAAAAATTACAGAGAAGAATATCAGTTGTGTTTCATTCATCAAGGATCTATTAGAAGAAGCAGTGAAAGCATATAATACATTGGAACTGATCAAGACAATAGGTCTACTCTATATTTCATTATCAAATATAGTGTATATATATTTTACAAAAGGTTGTATCCTTCACCATTGAAGCAGTGAGCTTTTGGATAGTGAGTCCTCACCCCTAACAGGGTTACTTGTAAAACACTCATAACAAGGTCAGACCCTTAACCAGGTCACTATACTTATTGCATTGTAAAGAACAACTCCTAGCGGGGTTGCAAGATCTTCTAATAGGGATTATTATAAACAAGTATAGTTCTTTGTGGGTGCTAATTCCCACCGAGGTTTTTACCTATTTTGTTTCCCCATAACCAAAATTGTTGTGTTCTCCATTGTATTATCTGAATGTGCATTTACTTTATGTTAATTGATATCTAAGCAAATGAAAGAAATAAAATAGCTGATAACTGATTCACCCCCCCCCTTCTTATTTATCCTTTGGAACTATTCTAATAGTGCCACCTTTTTAAACCACCTTAAAGGTCATGACTAGTCTCAATACCGAAGTGTTGGTTAGCTCCTCAGGAGATGAAGACAAAGGCTAGGAAAAAAAAGGTGAGGCAATGGAAAAAGAAGACAAGGAAGAAGAGGAAAGGGAAAAGGAAGAAGAACACTAAGGAAAAATGAATGAATGGGAACAAAGATAGGAACAAGAAGAAGGGCCAGATAAAGAGGTGACTCTAGGGTCCCAGAATTTGGATTCAATTCTTTAGGTTACCCCATATGAGTTGATCACCGCATCTAGTAATCCTACATGGTTTACTAAATAAATCTAGTTAAGGAGAATAACTTATACAGATGAGGATGAAGGGGAAAATACAGATATATCATCCTTAGGGAAATCTTTTCATTAGACAAAGATCATATTACCAGTGCGAACAATGTCCTATGTCACTCAAGACACTAGGGGGTGCTGGAAGGCATGGGTTGTAGTCCCATCTGCTAGCACCTCTCAAACGAAGGAAAATCTAGAAGACTATACATTTGAGGAGGTAGATTTGGAGGAACCCACCAGAGAAGGGAGAAAGACACTAGTAGCCTTAGGGATTAAACATGCTCTAGGTTTCATGAGTAAGGATGAGGAGACCATAAAATCCTTGATAGAACACAATGAAGCCTTAAAGAAGTTCATTCACAAAATAGCTGGTCCTATTGACCCCAACTGCCTAGAGGCCTCATTAACGGTAGTGTTAGATAAGAGAAACACCCCAGACCTGCCGGTAGGGTTAACACCATCCTTCATCAAAGAAAGTGCAGATTGGAAGGAAGATTTTGAGTAGTATGGGGAAGGTGTCATCAAATAGGTATTCAAACTTTATAGTTTTATTCTAATAGAAGCTACAAATTTGATTGATTTGATGACAAATAAGGGTGGCCTAGAGTCTGAGACAAGAAAATGGCAAGCCCCCGCCCTCCAATATTTCCAGATCATTAAGAAAAAGTGCTTCCAAATTATGGTAAAGATATATGAGGGTGAGGAGCTAGACAATTTTGGGACTTGGATCAAGCGCATAACCAAGATAATTAACATTTATGAAAAATGACATGCCTCCATATTGGAGAAGCATAAAGAAGTCTTGGAATGGGTGGAAGAAAGAGATGTTTTCTTCACAGGGATCGGCCTTTATTTGTACCGGGATGAAGCTAAGCATATCTTATGGCCATCTAAAGAAGTGGTCCAACAATTATGAGACATCATAGCAAGCGTAGGGACCAAGGAAGCCTTGCAACAATTATTTTTTTCAAAAGAAGAGATGAAAAAGATGACAACCCATGAAAAGGAGATCCATTACTTTTCTTTCAAGCTAACTACCTTCAAAGAAAATCAAGATTGAAAGGTCAACAAGGTGAAAAGAAAGAAGATAAACTTGTTAGAATAGTCTCAAAGGATAACTGAGAAGGGGGGGTGAATTAGTTATCAGCTAATTTAATTCTTTTCTTTTATTAACTCCAGAATACAATAAAGTAAATGCACATTCAGATAACCCAATAGACAACACCACAATTTGGTTACGAGGAAACCAAATGGTAAAAACTCCGGTGGGAATTAACACCCACAATGAACTATACTTGTTTATAATAATCCCTGTTAGAAGATCTTGCAACCCTGTTAGGAGTTGTTCTTTACAATGCAATAAGTATAGTGATCTGGTTAAGGGTCTAACCCTATTAGGAGTCTTTTAAAAATAACCCAATTAAGAGTGAGGACTCATTGTCCAAAAGCTCATTGCTTCAATGGTGAAGGCTACAACCTTCTGTAGAACAGATATGCACTATATCTGATGATGAACTATAGAGTAGACCTGTTGTCTTAATCATTTCTAGTGTATTTTAATCTTCCACTTCTTCTTCACATAGATCCTTGATGAATGAAACTCAACTGATATTTTGCTTTGTACTTTTTTTGTATCTTTTCTTATCATTCACACTTAGCATTCCATAAATGACTTGCTATAAGTATCTTCCTCAAAGTGTATGATCAAGAGACCTTTTAGAAAACTCTTCATAACATCCTTGTCGACTTTACTAATCATGCAAGAATAATTACAACTGCACAATATAAACTGAATAGACACGACGCTTCACTAAGTCGGCCTCACCAAATTAACTCTAACTTTGCAATCTTGTTGAAACACGTTTGGCACCTTTAGATAAATATCATGAACTCATAACTTAACTTTAATATACACATGCATATCCCAAAGATAGACGCAACTCAAGAACAAATGCAACACGTCAGCTCTATACAGACAAACTCCAGAAATTGTAACTGCCACATAACAGAATTACTCAACACAATGGAAACTTCATATCTAAGTCTGTGTGTATGAACACAACATAATAAACATGTCTACAACATGAACATAACCATGCAAGGATTGATAGCATCATTCTGATAAGTACATATAGAAAACTGTTGTATATTATATGTTGTCATCAATGACAAACATACAATCAACTAGCTGCCAGAAGTAAATCTCCAACAATCTCCCCCTTTGACATTGATGGCAACATATGATATTAAAAACATCTTCAGCACATGGTGTCTTCTTTCTTTTTACAATCTTCTCAATATCCTCATCAAAGATTTCTCTACACTTCTGTAGCTCCTCTGTCTGTGTTTATACTCCCCTAGAGTATATCCTCCCCCTTACTATATACTCCCCCTTTGACATCAATAGAAAAGGGTGCCATAAACAATTAGGCACAGGTACTACTCCAGAAGTAGAGTAGTCAACCATTCATCAGTCACTTAATGACTGATGTTCTTACTGCTTTATCTAATCAGACTCAGGAGAGGGAATTACTCCCAACTTCTCCCTGAGATACTCAAAAGTATCTTTTGATAAAGGCTTTGTGAAAATATCTACCAACTGTTCTTTGGTGCTCACATAGTATAATTTTACTTCATTATCTGCAACTTTTTCTCTAATAAAATGGTATTTAATCTCAATGTGCTTTGTATTTGCATACATCATAGGGTTCTTGGACATGTTGATAGTACTGTTGTTATCACAGTGAATAATAATAGGATAATCAACCTATATACCAAAATCTTTAACCATCTGCTTGATCCAAACTATTGTTGAATAATTCAATGTTGCCACAACATATTCAGCTTCTGCTATCAACTAAGAGATACAATTCTTCTTCTTGCTTACCCAACAAACCAACCTATCTCCAAGAAATAATACTCCTCCAGAAGTACTCTTCCTATCATCAAGAAAACCTGCCCAATCTACATCTGTATACACATGAAGTTGTGCATTCTCTAATTTAGGATACCATAAACCACAGTATATAGTTCCCTTTAGATATCTAAATATTCTCTTTATTTCCATTAGGTGATTCTATTTTGGTTCAGTTTCAAACATTCCAACAATGCCAACTGCATTAGATATGTCTGGTCTAGATTGAGTAAGATATATAAGTTTTCCAATCATAGACTTATATAATGTCTTGTCAACTGCTGTGGAATCATCTTCTTTAGAAAGCTTGCTTCCTGTTATCAATGGAGTGCATACCATGTCTAGTTTATCTAATAGATTAAATCCTTTAGGCTATTCTATGTAGACTTCTTCCTTCAAGTCACCATTCAGAAAGCCAGATTTAAAATCCATTTGATAAGTACATACAGAACACTATTGTATATTATATGTTTTCATCAATGACAAACATACAGTCAAGAACGAAAGGTCAACAAGGTGAAAAGAAAGAAGATAAACTATGAGGAATTTCAGGAGGTCATATAGAGGCTCAAGGCTGCACACTGAGAAGTATTCCTAAACTGACCCCTTGGACCGCTGAGCATTTTGAAGAATCAATATCTAGCACTTAACAGAATTCCATAAGGCAAGTTTTTATGTTTCGGCTTTTCGGCCTTTTAGCCCCTTCAAGACATGCGAGTTTTGGCATTTCATCATTTCGGCCCCGCAAGCAATATAATTCTTCGGCCTTTTGGCCCTCCAATTTTTTGGCATTTCAGCCTTCCAAATATTTTGGCTTTTTCAGCCTCTGACAAGTCTAAACTTCATACCATAAATTTGTTGTTTAACACTTAAAATTTTTGCAACACTAAAAGTTTTAGAGTAGAGGTCGGGGTCTGAAAATCTAGATGTTTCTAGTGAGATCACATTTGTTTGCATGCCAGTTGAACTCTAGATCAGATTGATGGTTAACTTGAGTTCATTTTGAAGGGACTAAGGGTCTCCTACTAGTCTCCACCACCAGAAGATCCTCCAAATGAAAAATCTAAGAATCGAGAAGAAGACTCCAAGTTCTTAGAAGAAACCCTCCTTCTTTTATTTTTCTCTTCTTAGTGAGTTTGATCCTCCTTACAAGGGAAAACTAATTGTAAATGGATTTAAGAATCCATGCAAGTTATCTAGTATTAGTTAGCAGTAGTTTCCCTTCAACAAAGTTCTAGTTTTAGTTTATGTTTATTAATTTAGACTCTCTGATGCCCTAATTTTGGCATTCAGAGTTGTAGATCCAAAAATCTATATATTGTAATCACAAATCATTGTAAAAGGTCAAATTCTTAATACAATAAAAATCTACATTTGGTGCTTCATTCATGGTGTGTGAATTTCTGCTACCTATGCAAAATTATTGGATGTATGCTTGCATTATTCATTATTTTCAAAGAGCCTCTTTTTTATTGTGCTTTGGATTCACATTTCTTTTAGTTGGAGTTTATTGTTGTTTATTTACCTTACTGTGATGAATGCGTGGAAGAGATCATCTTTGGGCTTTATGATAAATTTGTCTTGTGGGTGTGCACACCTTAGTGGCTTCACGATTTGATAGATTTTGAATATCTTGCATGAGTGAATTCATCTTCTCTCCAAACGCTTGCATCCATGAGGTATTGAATTGTGACTTGGTCTGATTTATGCTTCGTGGGTTTGTTCCAAATCTCTTCATCATTCAATTCACAAGGAAGGATTTACAACGGTTTATGTCCATAGGATTTCATTTTCAGCACTTTTTTTTATTCCTCGTTACTTTAATCTCTTCAAATTACGTCTTTAATTCTGAATATCCACATCGTGAAAATAAAAAATTGCATTTTATTTAAAACACCCATATATGTTAAAATGGAAAATACCAAAAAAGAACTAAAGTGTTTTGCAGTTTGATGTCTTGAACATACTAGCAAAGGCCTCCTTGTGAACAATCACATTTATCTTCAACTGAGTAACCAAGCAGCTTGTGACCCACCCCTGGAGAACCTTGGGAATAACTTCATTATTCTTTCAAGAGAGGAAATTGAATCTTGAGATCCTAGCAAGTTGGCTTGTGTCAAAATAACGCTCAAGAGAGGTGGCACTAGAAGGAGGGCCTCAAGACTCAAAATCTAGATAACATTGGATCTTTCTCTCTAGAGAGATTTGAGCAAGTGCTTAGATCATCTCCAAAGAGAGGTGAGTTCCTTGAACTCACCCACCATCGTAGATCTCGCAGCGACCAAGGAAAGACCAAAGATAAATCTTCTCACCACCTTTTTGAGTCCCAGAATTCTCTTGGACAACAATCACATATTGTTGCCCCGACTGTCATAACAGCCATAGACCAAAATCAGAATGTGCAAAATAATAATTTTCAATAACCATGTCTGATGGCCTTTTTCGCCAATGCAACCAACTCACCTTTAAATTTTGTTGGGCAGCTCCATGAGTTACCCAAAAATCCAAAGAATTTTTGCACCCGATTCATATATGGCAAGTCAAGAACATTAGAAGAACACATTTGTGCCTTCAAAGAAATTTGTAACCATAAAGAGATTGCCCACCAAGACATTGTTTTCTGCCTATTCCCATACACTTTGGGAGAATTTTCATATAATTGGTACCTAAACTTGACACGAGGGTCTATCTCCGCATGGAACGAATTTGAAACCAAATTCCTCAATCAATTTAAGTTGTATGTGGATCCCACTATGACGCATCACTAGTTCATCACAATGAGGAAAGATCCTAAGGAACCCATCACTATGTTCAATCATCATTTTCAACAAATGCATCAAAATATGGAAGCTCCTTACACCATACAAGATGAGGTTGTCATACAAGTTTACTTGAAAGCTTTGGACCCTTTCACCTCAATCTTTTTGAGAAGACTTCCCCCGGTGGATAGAGACATGATGGAAAAGTTGTACAATGAAGTTGTCACATTCACCCAGCAGATGGACCCACAAGAAGGAAGCTATGTGGCCATGCCCATCATGAGTAATCTTGTTCTCCCACATCCATTTGCAGAAAACAATCCAACCTCGTCCACTCACATACCTATGCTAAATCTTGTTCCGGTGCAACCATGTGTAGCACTACCCCCATCTATCACTTACCTAGGTTATGAAGCTCATAAAATAGTGTTTTTAGAGTAGAGGGTTATACCCCAAGCTAAGCCTAATACTCTCATGGCCTTGGAGATAGATGTTGTGAAGAAAACTTTGTCACAGCCACCAATGAGCTCACCAGGATGAAGTTAAATCCATCTCAAAACCAAGGTGGATACCAACAGACATTTTCTGGTCTAAATACATACCCCTAGAATCCAAACCAAGGTTTCAATACATACAACAACAACAATACACAAGAGAAGCCGTTTGGGCAGCAAAGGCCAAACAGGCCATGGAACACCAGACCAAATAACGGTAGCATCCCAGCAGACAATGCCAATACTTATGAGGCTTCAGAGGCTATAATTTTTGGGGCTCCAAACTCACACCTAGGCAATTATGGATATGGGAACAACTCCCATGATCATTACATCCAAAATCCAGAAGATCCCCCAATGCAATTTAATGCTATGGTGTTCGATTCCTATGAGTCTAGAAAGGAGGAAGGCTCAGATGCTTTTGCAGGAGAAGAGGAGTTAGTGTTTCCCTTCCACAGGGAGAATGAGCTTGAGTATTTTGAAGTACACGCCTTCCAAAATGATCAAAAAAACTCATACAACCTTCGAAGCAAGAAGGAACCTCTCACCAATGGTATTCCCCCAAGAAAATAACCAACCCCACTAGATCCTTAGGTTAGTAACAATCCCATGCCTCCTAAATGCCTGAATGGTCCCACAACCCCTACAGCAAGTACATATGCTAGCTACAGAGGTATGGCCTGGTCAAGTGACAAATATAGCGTAGTTGATGAACTAAAGAAAACTAAAGTGAACATATCTATGTTTGAATTACCGCAAGGTTGCCCATCGCAGAAGGAGGACCTTCTAAGATCTCTAGACCACTCAAAACCCAGCTTGTCAACCAAAAATACAAGGACACCTACATCCAGTATCAACACATCTGAGGCTTTCCCCATAATGTTCATGGATAAGATGGAGGTCCCACCATTCTTTCTCAGTTTAAGGATGTTTGGAAAGAACCTTCACAATTGCCTAATTGATTCAAGAGCTTCATGCAACGTCATGCCCCTATCAATTTGCCAAAAGCTAGGGATGGTTCCCCAAGTAACAAACTGATTGGTCATACAATTGGATAAGACCAAAGTCAAGCTGATTGGTGTGCTCAAAGATGTACACATTCAATTGGTTATAGATCTCAGAATACAAGAATGCATTGATGTGCATATAGTGGACATACCTGAAACTTATGGGATGTTGTTAAGTCGAGAATGGACCAAGAGCTTGAGAGGGTGGATTTCCATAGATTTCACCTATTTATGGATACCATGGAGAGGTTTGAACAATCAAATCAAGATAGACATAGAGCCTAAACTGAAAAGAATGATCACTAAGTACAATACCCTGAATGAAGTTTTATTCACCCAAACTGATCTGGGCACTTATCAAATGGACAATGCCTTCATGTTTTAGATCCGAGAAGGCGAAGAGTTAGACCACAGTCCCATCCAAGGTCTCCTAGAGCTAAAGATTGGTGATGAAATTTTCCAAAGTTTCATCAACAACACAACACTAGTTTATGATATATAGGCCAAGATGTAGACCCCAACATCTTGTTACTATCAGGATATTTCCAACTACATCAGGCTAGTCTCTCAGAGTTCACATGCCCCAATTCCTAGGAAGCACTATCATGAGTGTTGGCTCAGATTGCCTTACCAAGTAAGTTTTCAGGAACACCAGTGGTAAAAGAGGATATCCCTGGGATAGAAGATAAGAGTAACACCCTGCCAGGGGTAGACAGCGCAGTCCCTAAAAGCACTTCACATCAAAACTAGGATAGTGGGTCAAATTCCAATGGAAAAAGTCCTACTTTGAACATACTTAGTGATTGGAGTACCTCTGATGATGGATCATGTCCCCCTTACAAAGGAATACTATAAGACAAAGGTGGTGAAAGTGTTGAAACCCCCAAAACTAGACATACCCAAAATGCAAGAGACTTAAGCTCTTCTGACAGTGATGGAGAAAAAGGGTGGAAACTCAAAACCAAGGGCTCTCCCAAGAGAAAATCAGCCAATTCTAACCCTACTAAGAAACCCCAGATATGGAAATTGCACTTTGACAGTTCCAAATGTAAACAGGGAGTAGGTGTGGGGATCAAATTGATAAACCCAAGAGGTAAGTCTTTCTATGCCGCTTATAGGTTACAATTTCTATGTACTAACAATGTTGCAGAATATGAAGTGCTAGTCCGCAGACTTCTCCTGGCCCATGAAAAGGGAATAAAAATCTTGACGGTGGAAGGGGACTCACAATTGGTCATCAAGAAGATCCATAGTTAGTATACTTGCAATGATAAGAGTCTCTCAGCCTACCAAAATAGAGCATGGTATCTGATCAACAACTTTGATGCTTTCAGCATCAAAACCATCCCAAGAAGAAATAATGTTGTCACTGATGCCCTAGCCATATTAGCCAATTCATTACATCCAATGGAGAAATCCAAGATAAATAAATTCTCAGTTGAACTTTTCACAACCCCAGTCATTCCAGACAATGTCACTAATTTTCAAGTCTTCCAAGATGATCAGCACATCTTGGAGTTTATCATGTGTCTCAGTGTGTTCAAAAAATAGATCATAGATGAGGAAAAGGAAGATGAAGAAATAGTTAAACCTGAAGACCTTGATGATCAAGGTATCATAAATCTAAGAACCAATGCCATACCCAAAGGGATGGTGGAAATAGAGAGGATTTTTGACAGTGACAAGACTGCAATAAGGAGGCACCTAGACATAATGCTTGAGGGTAAAGAATGTGATACATACAACCTTGGAACGAAGGAAGAACCAAAAGAGGTTCACATTGGCAAGGTAGGGACCAAAGAAGAAAAGGAGAAAATGGTCTAGCTCCTCACTAAATATTGAGATGTCATAGCATAGAGCTATGAAGAATTGAATACATATGACACCTCAGTCATAGTGCACAACATCCCTCTAAAATCAGACTCCAAGACTTTCAGGCAACGAAAAAGGCCCGTGAACCCTACTATGGAACCCTTTATCCAAAAGGAATTTTAGAAGTTACTTGATTCTAGAATCATCTTTCCAATTTGACATTCCACTTGGGTTGCAAACTTGGTACCCATGAGAAAGAAAATTGGAGAGATTAGATTGTGCGTGGATTTCTAGGACCTTAACAAATCTTCTCAAAAGGATAATTATCTACTCCCATCTCTCGATGAAGTGCTAGAAAAGGTTAATGGGTCTCAATGATGTCATTCCTAGATGGTTACTCTGGCTACAACCAGGTGATGGTGTAGGAAGATGACAAGCTAAAAATGACATTCACAACTAAATGGGGAACCTTCGCCTACTGTCGAATGCCTTTCAGACTGATTAACATCAAGGACACTTTTCAGAGGGAAATTGACATAGCTTTCAAAGGAATATTTGGGAGGTGCATTATCATCTACATGGATGATCTCACAGTCTTCTCAAAACAAAGATCTAGACACTTAAATGATCTCAGAAAATGCCTTCAAAGATGCAAGGAATTTGGGATTTCCCTCAATCCCAAGAAGTGTGTGTTTGGGGTAACTGAAGGTAAAATCTTGGGACATATCATCTCCAAAAAGGGTATATCTATAGACACCAAAAGGGTAGAGGCCATTATAAATTTGACACCACCACATAGCTGCAAAGAGCTGAAATCTTTCTTTGGGAAGATCAACTTCGTGAGGAAGTTCATTAGTGGCTTCACAGAGATAGTAAAACCGTTAAATGACATGCTCAAGAAAGATATCAAGATTGAATGGAACCTCCTAGAAAAGAAGTCTTTTAAGGAGATCAAAAGCACCATTGCTATGGTGTCAGTCCCTGTTAGCCCTGACTGTACCATCCCTTTTAAGGTTTACTCTTTTGCATCAGAACACTCATGCGCAGGCATCCTCATACAAAAGAAGAACAGTGAAGATGAAAGACGCATAGCCTTCATGAGTTTCCCTTTCAAAGATGTTGAACTTAGGTACCCAAATCGGGATAAACAATCATTTTCTCTCATAAAAGTGGTAAATAAGTTATGACATTACATCTTGAGGAGAAAAGTCATTGGGATCGTTCCTAACACAGTCGTGAAGTCTCTTTTGATGCAGAATGAGCTGGGAGAGCAGAGAGGAAAATGGAAGGCAATCCTCAAAGATTTTGACCTCAAAACCCAACCAATTAAACTAGTAAGGGGCCAAGTCCTGACAAAGCTGATCTCTGAGGTTGAAGAAGGTCTGGTCTGCCAAACCTACACCAATCAAGGCATGATCACTGATGTGTGGTATCAAGACAGTGTACTATTTACTGCAGAACCGTTGCCCAGAAGAGATGAATGGTTCCCAGAGGAGAGCTTTGAGAATCAAAAGCAGCTCCTACATGTTGAAAAATGGACAATTGTATAAATGCAATCATGAGGGTCTGTACCTAAGGTACTTAGATAGACTTGAAGCAAAGAAAGTCCTAGAAGACTTTCATTAAAAATATAGAATAAGGCATGGATCAACTGACGCAACTGCTCACCAAATATTGAGGGTAGGATATTTATGGCCTACAATATTCAAAGACACCAGCGAGCATGTGAGGTCTTGCCACACCTGCCAAACAAGTGCAACTCAAGAGATAAATCCAGCAATGCCCTTATAGTTGGTATACAAGGTACACATGTTTTCCCAATGGAGCTTAGATTTTGTTGGAGTAATTAACCCCCCTTCATCTACAGGACACAAGTTCATTTTGACAGCTATTGATTACTACACACACTGGATAGAGGCTCAAGAACTGAAGAATTGTGCTATAGAGGTCATGACCAAATTCTTGGAGGAGCACATCATAATTAGGTTTGGTATGTCGTTCTATCTGGTATGTGACAATGCTCCCTCTTTCTCTTCTTCCTCTCTCACACAATGGGCCTTCAAAAACTAGGTAATCCTCAAGTTTTCTTCAAATTATTATCTGCAAGGCAATGGTGTAGAAGATTCTACAAACAAGAACTTAACAACAGTGATCAAACAACTCTTGGATGACAACCCTAGGGATTGGCACATGCAGCTAAAATACACTTTATGGACTGATTGCGTAAGGATCAAAAATGCTCTGGGGACATCTCCATACCAACTGGTCTATGGCTTACAACCAGTCTTCCCTATGAACTTAAAAATCCCAATCCTGAGATTCATGCACCAATATGCGGGAGGAGAAGATCAAGTACAAGTCAGGCTCATGAATCTCCTTAACCTAGGGGAGAAACAAACATTGGCTTTGGAGAATGTATCAAAGCATCAAGCCATAGTCAAGAGGTGGTTCGACAAGAGAGATACCATTAAAGCCTTCAGGATCTCTGAATTTGTCCTCATGTGGGATAAGGTGAAAGAAAAGTCAGGCAGCCACACCAAGCTCCAAAGATTTGGGATAGGCCCTTATCAAATATCAGAGATCCTAGGGGAAAACACTTTTAGGATCAATACATTGAAAGGAGAGCTGACCCCATTGCTAGTCAATGGACAATTCCTCAAACACTACTTTGGATCCTAAGCGGGACTGCCTTCTGTCCCTTGTGCCATAGTCCTTTTTTTTGGTTCTTTCTTTTCTTTCCTTTTTTCTTTTTTTTGTCACCCTCGTCGTCAATCCTTTCTTCCTTTCTTTGTCGGGGCTTATTTTGTTGTTTTTTTTCATTGTGTTCTTGGATCCATTCCAAGGTAGTCCATAGATCAGAGAAAAGGTATTTCTTAGTCAATTTCTCCAAAGAGACGTGCAATGCAAAGAACATTGTCCAAAAGGCGAAGTGCTAACAGCTATCAATGACGGACAAGAAGAAGTTCAAAACTCGGTCATCCTAATCATGAAACACACTAAAAAGAAACACTTGAGAGTGATGGTTTCTTGAGCATTTGTCAGTTGTGACCAGCACTAGTGTGTAGATTTGGGTACCCACTGATCCCAAAACCCAAGTCTGAACAAATGCAAAGGCAATAGAAAAAAACAAATAGCTGAAGAGAGAGGAAGAGAAGCACATGAAAATAAAAGTGTCCCAAAGAGGCCACAAGTGTGAGATTCAGGTGGCACAGCCTAATCGTTGCTCAGATCAGATTAAATACGAAAAGAGAATTTCATTTTTATGGACCTAAACACGTGGAGTACACAAACATTTGGGGCTTAATACATTTCAAAAGCACATGGAAGAAATAAAATGACTGTCCAAAAGACAGAACTCTAAAAATCAAGAAAGCTACAGCCTAGCAGACAGAACGGACTTGGGTGACTATGAAAACCTCTACCAGGGCTATGGATGCCTGACTGGAAATAGAGAAAGGTTATACTTGGGATTTGGGGAAAAAAATGTCGGGGCTATGAACGCCTGACTGGTAGCAAAGCTCTTTCTGGGAAACCTAGGTCTACTTGGTGAAGGTCGGGAGCAGCTGGAAAATGTTCTGGTCACCACAATCAAAGGTCAAGGAATGAATACACATGAACACACACTAGAAAACCAATGAAAAACCTCAGATTGGAGGTCATTGAAAGATTTTTCGACACCAACGCCTCTTGGTTTTGTTCTACTATAAAGCTACAACCTAGAAGAGTAATGATGATAAAGAAATGCCTTCATCATTCCTCCTTTTGTCGGGGCTATTTTTTGTGGGTCCACAACACACACCTCATTTTTGGTCCTCTGACCATGGGGACCCCCCTTCTTTTGTCCTTTTTCTTTTTGTCATGTCTGCCCCCCCTCCAGTCCCCACCAGGTCAGTCTCAAAAAAATATTGTCAGGATTCAGATAGAATAAAAAACCTTTTTTGGCCTTTTGGAGGACCAGAGTCCCCCAAAATACCGAAATGACCGAAAGGCCAAATTTGGCCCTTTCGGTGTTTCGGCCTCTGAAAACACCGAAAGGCTGAAGATGTTTAGCTTTGGGTTTTCGGTGTTTTGGACACTGAAACATGGAAAATGCTAATGTATGCCATGGATTATAAATAGGCTAAAGATCCCTAATCTAATCACTTCACTCTTTTTGATCTCTGACATTATGAGAGCTTGCAAATTTGAGATTTTTCTCTTGCTCTTTGTGCCTGCTCGCCCCGCATCTTTTAGGTTCATCGTGTTATCCTCCTATGCTCTCTTTTCTCATTCAAGGTAGGTTCCCCCCTCGCTGCTCAGTGTTTTCTTTCTTCTTATTTTTAGGTTTGTGGTTTTTCTCGCTTGGTGCTTGTCCAGCCTAGGGCGCATCCGCTTCCTCCTCCCCTGGTCTCTTCGGGCCTTTTTGAACCTTCATTTTTGGCAAGGAAGTCTCTCCTTGTCGAGTCTGGTCTTTCTAAGTTTTTTAAGGTTAGGTTTTTTTTTGTTTCTTGGTAGCGGCCTTTGTCATAGTTTTTTGACCCGTGAAAGGCCAAAAACCAGGTCAGTGTGTAGTCTGTCATTTCGGAGATTCGGCCTTTTGGGCCTTTGAAAGGTCCAAAATGCCGACAAGTCCGAATCCCCAAAAGCCTCGTCTCCCTCATCGAGATTTCAGACTTTCAGAGTTAATAAAATAGTTCATATTTTTTGCATCCATAGAAACCTTTATAATTTCAGATGCCAAAAATTTTGACAAAGCTTGCTCATCAACGGTGGCTTTTTTGTTCTTTTGGTCTTTTCAGCCTCTGAACCCGTTTTTGGCACCTGAAACCCCGAAAGGGTCGAAAGTGCAAAAATTTGCATTACTGGCTACTTAGAGAGATTTTACCTCTATTTTCTTAGATTAGTCAGCTTTCTTTTAGTTTTTATTCAAATAAAATACTGATACTTGCATGTTTCATTGCATGAACGCCTGAGAAAAAGACTATGTCACCCATGAAGTACCTATACAAGGGGAACACTCCCCCTTCCAAAACTAGCAACAAGCACATTGAAATCACTGATACTAATATCAAGAATGTAAATTGGAATGACTTCCTAACAAGGTGTGCCCGACCAGTCAGTAGATTAGAGCATTGTACCTCATTGGTATTAGCAGGACTGGTCAATGCGGCAGCCCACCTAGTGGTCGTGACCTCATCTGAACTGATATTGACCTTGGCAAACCATTATGACTCTGACAAAAGGGTGGTTCAGAATACATAGTTCCAAGTAGTATTAGATATTAGGCCAGACATCATAGAGGATGTCTTCCACCTCCACAAAGGCATAGACAAGTTCTATGAATTTTTCATAGAGAAGGGAAACTTGTCTTTCAATAACAAAGGGGAAGAGGCCTATGATATAGTCAATAACAATTAACTTGAGCAACCTCTTCCCAAAAATAAGCAAGACAAGATAGAATTAAGGAGGGGATACAAGAACGATGATATCAAAGAAGCCATAACAATGCTAAGTCAAGTATATAGATTATCACAATCCTCTCAACTAGAGAATTGGATGATTCTTCTGATAGAAAGACTCAGAGGCTGCAAGTCTAGGTTTGATTGGGGGACCATCATCAGTGACAAGTTGGATGAACAGTTGGTGGGAGTGAAACACAACCCCAATTTTATATGAGTACCTATGTGGTGTACCTATTGGCAGCACGGGAGAACTACCCAAGACTCATCAAGAGGGGAAACCTAAATGATCCCAATGCATGGCCTCACATCATGTACCCTAGTTACAGAAAAGGGAAAACATGTCAGAGGATAGCCCAGACTATAGGATAGTCAATGACACCTTCATTTTTGCAATCATCTTATCCATTGAGGTTAATTTTGCAAAAAGGATGTCAGAATAAGTAGCCGCCAAGGTAAGGGCCATAGGGGCCTATTACATACAATTCAGAACCTTCACTTACATTCGGATAGCAGGATCAACTTTGAAACCAAATAAGTTGCCCAGGTATCCATCTAACTAGATAATCATTTTGGAGATGGCCCAGCAACTCACGGATGCATATGAACACATAAAGCACAAGAAGAAGCACTATTGGGATTTTCCCATCTCACTCAGACCATATACCCTATAGGATATGAAGTTTTATAAATATTTGGCCTTTTAATGGGATGAATGTCCCCTACAGCTTTACAAGATAGTACAGACTCATTTTGACCCTATAGGAACTTACAACCACATTATTGGCAAGTTCTACATTCATGAACCATACTTAGAGGATCACTGGATGAACTATGTAGATGATCATGAGGTCAGAATCTGGGATTATTGTAGAATGACTCTTACCTTGGAAAAGGAAGTCATAAAGACTCATATTCCCCCAAAATTCTGGGAGTATGATTCAGATGAGGTCTTGGAGGCCATTTATACAGATGACAAGATATATGACAGGCCCATCATGAACACAGAGATTGATAAGGATGAAAATGATGATATTGATTTTCAGGCAAGGCATGTGATTAGAACAATAGAGTAATGGATTAAGATTTACTACAAGATGAGCCCAATGCCTGTGAAAATGTTGATGGATCCACCCAAGAAGGCGGATAAATAGTGCGGAGATAAAATTACGGTGCCGCAATACAAGAAGGCACCACCACAGAAGCCAAGCATGCTATATGGCCATGAACATGTAGTGGAGTATGGGTCAAACCCAAGACACAAGGTTCCTAAGACAATAATGATTGTGAAAATAGATCCTCCAATGGGGCCAGCACAGGTTGCACCAGATGAAGGGCCCTCCACTTCTGGAGAATCTTCTCCTACCACCAGAAAGAGAAAGAAGACATATAAGAGGAAGAAAGATTTTGTGTCTCCATAATTATAAAATGTACAAGAGGAGCCACAAGAAAAGGAAGAGGGAGAGATACCTCTAGTCAAAAGGACAAGGTCTCAAAAAAGGAGAGAAAATGAGACTAGTAGGAAACACCAAGAGGATCCTAAAGAGAAAGATAACCCCTTGGATGTTCTAGGATCGGATGAGTTCCAAATGTTAGACTTTGAGGGTCTGGAAGGGTTTTCAGACCCAGGCCAGGACACACCACATTATGTAACTGGGTATGAGGTAGGTGGTCCTTCTATTTTTCAACCATAGGTAACCCTAACTCCACCTCCCACTCAATTTACCAATCCAAAGCTAAATATACCTATTATGGGAGAGATCTCTAAAGACGATCAAGGGCTCGGGAATCAAGAGTCCCCAATCACCCAAGAGGTGACTAGAAATGAGCCCACAATAGAAACCATTATTGTTACAATGCCCCCTCATATTCCTACTCCACTAACTACTCTTCCACCTCTTATTCCTACTCCACCACCATTTCTCCCAACTCCAACTACTCTTCCACTTCCAATTCCAAATCTCCCAAGACCTACTCCACCATCATCAAGCCCTTTGCCTTGCCACATCCTGAACCCTAGAGGATCATTAATTATAGAGGTTGTGCCTCCTTTTGAAACCACTTTAAAGGTCATGAGTGGTCTCAATACCAAAGTTTTGGTTAGCTCCTTAGGAGATGAAGACAAAGGCCAGGAAAAACAAGATGAGGCAATGGAAGAAGAAGACAAGGCAGAAGAGGAAAGGGAAAAGGAAGATGAACACTGAGGAAAAATGAATGAAGGGGAACAAAGCCAGGAAAAAAGAAGAAGTACCAGATAAAGAGGTGACTCCAGGGTCCCAGAATTTGGATTCAGTTCTTCAGGTTATCCCATATGATCTGGTGACCGCATCTAGTAAGCCTGCATGGTTTACTAAAGAAATCCAGTTAAGGAGAAGAACTTATATAGATGAGGATGAAGGGGAAAATATAGATATAGCATCCTTAGGGAAAGCTTTTCATCAAACAAAGATCATATTACCAGCACGGACAATGTCTTAGGTCACTCAAGACACTAGGGGGCACTGGAAGGCACAGGTTGCAGTCCCATCCTCTAGCACCTCTCAAACTCAAGAAACTCCAGAATAATATACATTTGATGAGGTAGATTTGGAGGAGCCCACGAGGGAAGGGAGCAAGACACTAGTAGCCTTAGGGCTTAAACATGCTCTGGGTTTCATGAGTAAGGATGAGGAGACCATAAAATCCTTGATAGAATAGAATCAAGCCTTAAAGAAGTTCATTCCCAAAATAGTTGGTCCTATTGATCCCAACTGCCCAGAGGCCTCATTACAGGTAGTGTCAGATAAGAGAAACACCCAAGACCTGCTGGCAGGGCTAACACCATCATTCATCAAAGCAATTTCAGATTGGAAGGAAGATTTTGAGCAGTACGGGGAAGGTGTCATCGAACGAGTATTGAAACCTTATAGGGTTATTCTAATAGAAGCTACAAATTTGATTGATTTGATGACAAATGAGGGTGGCCTGGAGTCTGAGACAAGAAAATGGTGAGCCACCCTCCAAGATTTGCAAATCATTAAGAAACAGTGCTTCCAAATTCTGGTAAAGATATATGAGGGTGAGGAGCTAGACAATTTTAGGACTTGGATCAAGTACATAACCAAGATAATTATCATTTATGAAAAATGTCAAGCCTCCATATTGGAGAAGCAGAAAGAAGTCTTGGAATGGGTGGAAGAAATAGATGTTTTCTTCATAGGGATCGGCCTTGATTTGTACTAGGACAAAGCTAAGCATATCTTATGGCCATCTAAAAAAGTGGTCCAACCATTCAGATATATTATGGCAAGTGTAGGGACCAAGGAAGCCTTGCGGCAATTATTTTATTCAAAAGAAAAGATGACAAAGATGAAAAACCATAAAGATAAGATCCAGTTCTTTGTTTCTGAGCTAACTACCTTCAAATAAAAGCAAGAACGAAAGGTCAACAAGGTGAAAAGAAAGAAGATAAACTATCAGGAAGTTCAGGAGGTCATACAGAGGCTCTAGGCTACACACCTAGAAGTATTGCCAAATTGACCCCTTGGACCACTGAGCATTTTTAAGAAGCAATCTCCAGCACTTGACAGAATTCCCTAAGGCAAGTTTCGGTGTTTCATCCTTTCAACCTTTCAGCCCCTTCAATAAATGTGACTTTTGGCATTTCGGCCTTTCGACCCCGTAACCAATGTAATTCTTTGACTTTTCAGCCCTCCATTTTTTTGGCCTTTTGGCCTTCCAAATATTTTGGCCTTTTCAGCCTCCAAAAAGTCTGGACTTCATACCAGAATTTTGTTGTTTAACACGTAAAATTTTTGTGACACTAAAAGTTTCAGAGTAGAGGTCGAGGTCTGAAAATCTAGGTATTTCCAGTAAGATCACATTTTTTTTCACACCAGTTGAACTCCAGATCAGATTGATGGTTAACTTGAGTTTATTTTGAAGGAACTAAGGGTCTCCTACCAGTCTCCACTGCCATAAGATCCTCTAGATGAAGAATCCAAGGAAAAATCCAAGAATCAAGAAGAAGACTCCAAGTTCTCAGAAGAAACCCTCCTTTTCTCTTTCTCTTCTTGGTGAGTTTGATCCTCCTTATAGGGGAAAACTGATTGTAAATGGACTTAAGAATCCATGCAAGTTATCCAGTATCAGTTAGCAGTAGTTTCCCTTCAGCAAAGTTCTATTTTTAGTTTATGTTTATTAATTTAGACTCTTTGATGCCCTAATTTCAGCATTCAGAGTTCTAGAACCAAAACTCTATATATTATAATCACAAATCAATGTAAAGGTCAAATTCTTAATACAATAAAAATTTACATTTGGTGCTTCATTCATGGTGTGTGAATCACTACTACCTATGTGAAATTATTGGATGTATGCTTGCATTATTCATTAATTTCAAAGAGTCTCTTGTTTATTGTGCTTCGGATTCACCTTTCTTTTAGTTGGAGTTTGTTGTTGTTTATTTACCTTACTATGATAAATGTGTGGAAGAGATCATTTTTTGGATTTATGATAAATCTATCTCATGGGTGCACACACCTTGGTGGCTTCATGATTTGATATATTTTGAATATCTTCCATGAGTGAATTCATCTTCTCTCTAAAGGCTTGCATCTGTGGGGTATTGAATTGTGACTTGGGTGTTATTTAAACTTCATGGGTTTGTTCCAAATCTCTTCATCATTCAATTCACAAGGAAGGATTTACAACGGTTTATGTTCGTAGGATTTCATTTTCAGCACTTTGTTTTATTCCTTATTACTTTAATCTCTTCAAATTCTGACTTTAATTCTGAAAATCCACATCGTGAAAATACAAAATTGCATTTTATTTACAACACCCATATATGTTAAAATGGAAAATACCAAAAAAGAACTAAAGTGTTTTGCAAATCGATGTCTTGAATGTACCAACAAAGGCCTCCTCATAAACAATCACATTTATCTTCAACTGAATAACCAAGCAGTTTGTGACCCGATCCCAAAGAACCTTGGGAATAACTTTGTTATTCTTTCAAGACAGGAAATCGAATCTCGAGATCCTATCAAGTTGGCTTGTGTCAAAACAATGCTCAATAGTAATAAGCTCCTAATAGGGCTAAATCTTTTAATAGAGATACTATACTCTCAGTACATCATTTGTGGGTGCTAATTCCCACTAGATCTTTACCTTTTATAGGGTTTCCTCAACAAAAAAGGGTTGTGTTAGTGTTGGCATTTACTGTGTTATTATTTAATGTAAAGTTTTGGTTTATAACATTTAATGTTTAATAATCTATCTCACAACTGATTCACAGCCCCCCCCCCCTCTCAGTTGTGTTGGTGGACTTTTATTCCTAACAATTGGTATTAGAGCTACTATTCCTTAGAGAGAAATATTAACAACTTGAGGTGATCTTGAAGATGACTTATTATAGGAAGGATAGTCTGATGTTTGATCCTGAAAACTTTGATAGTTGGAAGAACAAGATGAGAACACATTTTCTATGCTTGGGAATCAACTATTGGATTATTACTAAAAGAAAGGAATAGACAAAAGCTGAGGATGAATTAGACAAAGGTACTGAAGATGAAAAGAATTTATTTTCATGTAACATGGTCGTAAAGGGAAGCATTCATCAATGCACTTTCTGAAGGTGAATTCACAGAGGTAAAAGACTTAGATTCTGCACATGAAATTTGGACAAGATTGGAAGCACTATATGAGACAAGTTTATGAAACAAGTAAAGTTAAATAATTGGAAGGCGAAGATGGAAAAATTGAAAATGAAAGATGATGAGAATTTTAGAGAATATTCACAGAGAATTACTAACATTTTTATTGGCATAAGGAACTCTGGAGATACTTATAGTGAGGAAGAAGTGATTGTGAAAATTCTTAGATCCCTAACACCTATATACAGAACTAAAGTACAAGCTATAAAAGAGATTATACCTTTGAAACCTAACTTTAATAGATATGTTGATTTGGAAACTGGCTACCTTTGAGGCCACATAATTGGGAGATTCTCTACCTAAAGTTGAGTCTACATTAAAGGCGTTTGTGCATAGAAACAAAAAGACTTTATCAGGAATTGAAAGCACCTAAATAGTGACTTGAGAGAAGAACTTGGAGATTATGTTGATGAATGGGAACAGATAAAAGAAGAAGAAATAAAGCTAGATGAAGTTGTGGCCCTAATCACAAGAAGAGAAAAGAGAGGTAAGGGTAAATTTAAAGGAAAGTTACCTTTGAAATGTTTTTCATGCAAGAAGATAGGTCATTTTTCATCTTGATGTACTACAAGGGTTCCAAAGCACAAACCTAAGTTTTATAAATCTATGTATCCAAAAGACAATGAATGTTATTATGCTAGTGAAGGTTTTTAAGATGATGAAGCTATTGACTATGATGAGATTGGATTTATTGCTATTAAGTATGATGAACCTCTACATGAAGAAAAAGCCTTAGTATCATGTGTTGAAAAATAAATTTGAATGGGTTATTGATAGTGGTTTTTTACATCATATAACTAGCGATTAAAAAAAAAATTGTTAGTCTGAAAATATATGATGGTGGTGTTGTGAGATTTGGTGACAATAATCCTAAGCTTATCATTGGAGTTGAATATTTCTCTAGATGGAAAAACTAATACTTATAGTGTATTTCTTGTTGATGGACTTAAGCATAATTTTTTGAGTGTTGAACAGCTAGTGGACAAAGGTTATCAATTGAAATTCATTGATGGGAAATGTTCTATCATAAGTAAGGAAGGAGACTTGATCACATCTGGTACTAAATCTAGAGGTAATATATTTGAATTGAATACATCTGAGGCTTCTTGTTTTATTGCAAAGTTTGATGACAGTTGACTATGGTATAGAAGATTGTTTCATGTTAACTTTGATAATATTGTGAAGAAAAGTATGACTAACGCAGTAAGAGATCTACCTAAGATTGTGAAACCATCTAACACTGTGTAGAGAGTGTGTATGGGGGATCAGAACAGAAGTAGTTTTAAAAGAAAATCTTACTCCGCGAAAGGAAAGTTGGATCTGGTACATACAGGTCTATGTGGTCCTACAAGAAAAAGATCTTACTATGGTGAGAGGTATTTTGTACCAGGTTTTTTGATGAAATTTCTAGGATGATGTGGGTTACAAACTTAAGAGACCAATCAAAGGCATTTGAGAAATTCAAGATATTCAAAGCAAAATTTAAGAATGAATCATGCTTGAAGATAAAATGTTTGAGATCAAATATAGGTGGTGAGTTTACTTAATAATTTTTTAATACCTACTGCGAAGGGCATGAAATATACAGACAGACATGTACTACTAGGACACCACAACATAATGGGATAGCAAAGCGAAGGAACTGAAAAATATTAGATGTTGCTAGGACTATGTTGCTGGAAGTAAATGTGTCACATGTTCATTGGAGAGAAGTTGTCGATACTACTATGTACACCTTGAATAGAATTTAGATTAGAGAAGGTACAAGTAAGACTCCTTATGAATTATGGTTTAATCATACTCTTACTATAAAATATATCAGAATATTTGGAAGTAAATTCTATATCAAAAGAGATGATGAGATAGGGAAGTTTGATGCTAGAAGTGATGAAGGAATCTTCCTTGGTTATTCTACTAAGAGAAAAGCCTATAAATGTTTCAATCTGAGATTGAGGAAGTTGATTGAAAGTGCTAATGTGAGGATAGATGAAAGGTTTCAGATTCAAGAGAGAATGTATGACTGTGGTTGGATTGTAGAGGTTAAGGAGGTCACTAGAAAACCTAAAGAACCTTTGGAAATTGATAATGAGATCAAAGATGAACCAAATGAGCCTACTGAAACTCCTAAGACTCTGAGGTATGTTAAGAAGAACCATCCTAAAGATCAAATCATTGGTGATGTAAGTAGAGGAATGATGACTAGATTAAAAGTAAGAGATGAAATCTGTCTAATTTCTCAAGTTGAACCGAAGACTACTGATGAAGCATGTAGAGATGAATCTTGGACTAAAGCTATGTGGGAAGAATTAGAACTTATAAAGAAAAACATCACTTAGGAATTGGTTCCAATGCCTAAAAACATGAATGTGATAGGAACTAAATGGGTTTTCAGAAACAAATGTATGAGGAAGGAACAGTGGTAAGAAATAAGGCTAGATTGGTTTGTAAAAGGCTACTCACAACAAGAAGGCATATACTTTGAAGAGACATTTTCTCCTGTTGCTATTTTGGAAGCTGTGAGGTTATTTCTTGCTTATGTTGCACATAAAGATTTTAAGGTATATCAGATGGAAGTGAAATCTGCATTTTTGAATGGAGATTTGGAGGAATATTTATACATAGAGAAACCTGATGGATTCCCTCTGATAGAAGATGAAGACATGGTCTGTAACTAAAGAAAGTATTGTATGGACTGAAATAAACACCAAGAGCATGGTATGCAAGACTAGACAGGTATCTTCTTTGTCTTGGTTTGAGAAAAGGTAATGCAGACAGTAATTTATACTTAAGAACCAGTGAAGATGGAATTCTAATCATAGAATTTTTTGTTAATGATATCATTTTTTGAGGTAATGATGAAATGAGTAAAAGGTTCTCTAAAGAGATAGAAAATGAATTTGAAATGACAATGATTGGTGAAATGAAATTTTTCTTGGTTTACAAATTAATCAGAAAAAGAATGACATTTTTATAACTCAGACCAAGTATCTTAAGGAGATGTTGAAGAAATTTGGAATGGAAGATTGTAAACCTATGGGGACACCTATGGTGACTAGTTATAAACTTATTCATAATGATGAAACTTAGAGTGTCTTTCAGACAGAGTATAGATCAATTATTAGAGGTCTACAATATCTAACTCGCAATAGACCAAATATTTCCAATGCAGTTGGAATTGTGGAAAGATGTCAAGAAGATCCTAAAGAGACACACCTTGTTGTTGTGAAAAGAATTTTTCAGATATTTGAAAGGAACAATTGAGTATAAATTATGGTATGATAAATTTGATGATTTTATTTTGCATGCTTATACTTATGTTGATTGGGAAGGTAGTGTGGATGATAGAAAGAGGACAAGTAGTGAAGTATTTTTCCTTGGAAAAAGGTTGGTTTCTTGGTTAACTAAGAAGCAGGATTGTATATCTCAATCTACTGTTGAATCTGAGTATGTTGTTGGTGCTATAAATTGTATAGAAGTTGTTTGCATGAAACAAATGTTGAAGGACATTGGAATAATTTCTAAAGAGTCAGTGGTTATCCATTATGATAACACTAGCACAGTGAATATGTCAAAGAATCCTATAATTCCTTCAAAGACTAAACATATTTCTATTAAGTATTATTTCTTGAGAGACAAGGTAGCAGAGAAGGAGACCAAATTGGAGTATGTTTTCAAAAAGGAACAAATAGCAGATATATTTACTAAACCTTTTCCAAAAGATGCTTTTGAGTATCTCATTAGCATGCTTGGGGTGAGAACCCCTCCCTGTGGTAATTAATTGATGCAAGTATGCATCATTCCAGTGGCTTTTAGAGCTATATCATTTTCTGTACTTGATGTATGAATTTACTTCTCATGAGGAGTGATCGCAGGAACACTACAAAACTTATTTGGGTGATTTTCCACCTAGTTGTTATAGACATGAATATTTGAAAAAGCTACACATTGAAAAATATTTATGAAGATTTATGGAACCCTATGCCATTGTTTTCAAATGAGGAGAGATTCTATGTGAAAATCCCTACTATTTTAGGGATATTTGTGTTGAGGATATTAAGAATATTATATTGAGAGAGATCACTTTTTGGGTTGATGGATTTTCCCATATGTTTCCATTAATGCAAAAGGTGGAGATTGTTAGATGATGTTGCTACTGATTTTGTTGTCATTCATGTTTTGTTGTTGATGTCAACATATGTTTCTGTGGAAGAAGAGCAGATTGGTTATTACTATTGTATGATGACTGGAAGAAGTGTACGGATACTGTATGGCTTTATCCAAATGAGCGAAGATGGGGATATGAATAAGGATGTTTGATGATCTTAGTTCTAATTTTTCTTGGCTTAATATTTCATTTTGGATGAGTTACACATGTTTTCGTAAAGACTAGTCTCTGGACTATGGCAGTGATGATTGATAGAGCGACTCTATGTGTTTGGAGTATATCTTACAAGCAATGATGATTCAATTTATGTGCGGTTAATGAATGACAAAAGACATGTCCAAGTATTTTTGTGATGGGTTGCAATTCATATGAGTGATGGTGACGTCAGTTGTGGCATGTATTCTAGAGGAGATCTATTTGGGGTCGGCTTCAGAGATGTAGCGTGTATTGTGGGTTGAGATCACGGATCTTGGACTATATATGATGTATTGTAATTGATGTGTACTTGTTTTATATTTTGTGTGTATCTTAGCAAGGGGTTAAATAATTATTTTTATATTGGGAAAGCTTAATTGGCCGACCTAATCAATTATTGTAATAGGGTATATATGAGAGATATTTTCTTTTGAAAAGATGTGAGTGAGTGGAGTGAGTGCAAATGTATATAAAGAGAAGGTGATTGATAGAGGAATTTGCGAAGCTTGATTGACTATTGGATGTAGGGAAGAGGATATGTTCACTATAATTCATTGGAACTGACCAAGCAAAGATTTTCTATCAGGCAGTTCACTGGATTATATATTTTCTATATACACTTGTTTGGATTTTAAATCCTTGAGGGTGGCTTTAACCTTCTTTGGGAAGTGAGACCACAGTTACTCTTGAATCCTAACAGGGTTTTTCCTTTAATAGGGACTGTGTACTATAATGTTATAATAAGCTCCTAACAGGTCTAAATCTTTTAACAGGGATACTATACTCTTAGTACATCATTTGTGGGTGCTGATTCCCTGGTGTAGGGCACCTCTCTATTTGATGTTTTGGTGTTGTTTAGGTTTGGTTAAGGTTTTTGTGTGTGGTTTGGAATAAGATCCAATGTTTTGTATGCAATGGTGAATTGACTTCATGTTTGTAAGAGCCTTAGTGCTCATTAGGGGTTTTAGGGTCATTTTGGTTTAAAAAGTGAAAAGTGGATATTTCAATGTAATTTTGGTTTGAGGGGTGTCTTAGGACCCTATATACCCTATCTAAGGTCATCAAAGTCAAACTCACCCATCGATTTGACAAGAAAAGTCAAAATGTAGAAAGTGCAAAAAGTTGCTAGCAACTTTGAAAGTTGCACAAGCAACTTTTGCAAGATTTTGCAAAATTTAGATAGAATTGTTGTAACTACCCCATGCTCGATATATGAGCATGGATTCAATGTTTTGGGATGGTTAATGAGATTTTTTATTGCAACACTTATTTCTGATACCTCTGTATGGATGACTGTAGTTGTTTACTAGCATTGTGCATTTTTTCTTTGTTATTGTATGGTTGTGTATGGATTGGCAGAGAAGATCGAATCCCATGGAAATGGACTAATTTTATTTCTCTTTCATATACATTAGATATTTTTTTTTGAAGTTCAGTAGGTGTAAAGTTACAATTTTTGTAGTTCACTGGTCTGACAGAGACAATACAGTGCTACCTAGGTAGAAATGGCTCTACCCTAAAATCCCATCAGTGGAATTGACTCAAACCATGGGGGAAGTAGGGTTAGATTCTGTAGATAGGATTTTGGTTTTCCTTTTTGTTTTTTCAGTGAGTCTCCTAGGCCAAGAAGGAAACCCTATGGATGACTGGTGAATCCAGGTGAGCCAGGATAGGGAGAAGAAAGAATTTGAGCAAGCACTCATAACCTTTTGGGAAAGACTTAGTGGCATTTTCAGATGCCCTAATTAGTCTCCTAAGAGGATTCAAAGGTGGAAGGAGGTGAATCAAATATTGGAGATCATTTTGTGAATTATTTATGTTGACTGGTCCAGAGGCCTAATTAATAGGTTGAAATCTAGGGCCTGCAAGAAACTAAGGTTATGAGTGCTTCCAAAGGTCGGGGTTTTGGATTCTGACAGTGTTGGGGGATACCTTGAATATTTTCAAGGTCCTGTGTGGGGTCATTTGGGAAGTTTGGGAGTAATAGACCTAAAAATATGAAAATAGACCTACTGGGGAATTGGCAATTAGGCCTCCTAGTGAAGTATAGACCAATTGGATTGGTAGAGAGTCTTGAAGTATTGGTAGGAGTTCAGAATGACCTAGGATGGGTTAGGAAGGTTAATATGAGTCTTGGTGAATGTGTGCAAAGATCCTAAGCAGAGAGTTGGCTTTCTAGGCACAGTTATAGTGGAGAGACCTAGGCATTTGGAGGGCTAATTGGATTAGTCAAGCCTAGCTAGAAACTTTGGAATCTTCCAAAGACCAACTATACCTTAGAGGAGAAGTTGGTAGAGAGGGTCTTGGAGATCCTATTGGATGGAAGATCCAACAAAGAAAAACCATTGGATGGTTGGGTTAGACCAAGTAGTATCTTGGAGTGAGGAAGAACACTAGATTGGCAAACCCTCTGCATCAGAGTGGTATCAGAGCCATATTAACTTGAAGGTTGTGTATGTCTGAAGTGGAAGATAGTCAAGAGGTAGACAGCATGCCTCCTAAGGAAATGAGTAGGGATACCATAGTGGAATTGGTTCAAGGCCTCTTGGAGAAGGCTAGTGTGTCTGAGACAAAGGGAAAAAAGAAGATCACAGAATGGGGAGATGAGAGTGATGGAGATGATGAAATTCAGACAGAAGAGTCATCAAACAAAGGGAAAGAACTTGAGATAGAAAAAGAACAAAATGTATTTGTAGATGCCTTCAAGTCTTTAAACAAGGATAGCATGGAACACATACCATATTACTGTGGAAGCCTAAATGGAGAAGAGTTGTTGGATTGGCTTGAAGCCATTGACACCCAATTTGATTACAAAGAAATCTCAGAAGAGAAGAGGGTCAGTTATGCTAAGGCTGGACTCAAGGGGTCTGCATTGGTGTGGTGGAACATGATGCAGGATGATAGGGTAAGCAGTGGTAAGAAAAAGATTGTTTCTTGGGAGAGGATGAAAATTAGATTGAGGGCACAATTCTTACCTACTGATTATGAGATCCAAATGTACCAAAAGTTGGAGAACTTAAGATAGAAGGAGATGACAGTGAGTTCTTATATTGAGGAGTTTCACAAGTTGAGCCTAAGGGCTAGAAGACAAGAAGAAGAAATGGAGAATGTGGCCAGGTATCTCAATGGGCTAAGGCAAGGGATACAAGATGAGATCAGCATGATGGCTCTTGACAATATGCACAAATTCTTCCAATTGGCCTTAAGATCAGAGGATAAGGATAGAAGGAGGAATGACTTCCATCAAAGGGGAAGAGGTGGCAGCAATAATAGAGGGTTCGAAAGAGGAAGAAGTAACTTTGGTAGGGGGCAAGGCCCTAATAGACAAGAAGCTAATCAATCTATGGACAACAGTGGGGGAAAATAGTTTAGGGGATCCTTTTAGAGAGGGGGATACAGAGGAATAGAACCTCCTAGGGGAATATTTCAATCCCAAGGAAGATCCAATTCAGTCTTCACTGGCAGATGCTATAACTACAACCAAGTGGGTCACACAATGGGTAGGTGTCCTGAAAAGACTTCTTCATCTTCTATGGGGGATAGATGGAATTAGTTGGTACAAGAGGATGGCACACAAAGTGTTACTTCTCCCATTTTCAAGGAAGGGCCAGTATTGGATGGAGAGAACTTGATGTTAAGGAGAACTTTGTTGAAAGTGCCTAGCACTATAGAGCCACCCCAAAGGAAACACTTGTTCAAAACAACTTGTAGGTCTCATGGGAAGATTTACAAAGTGATAGTGGACTCTGGATCCACTAAGAATATAGTATCCATAGAGATGGCAGACAAATTGAAACTAACGAGGATACCTCATACAACACCCTCTAAGGTTTCATGGCTGAATAGGGGTCAACAAATAGTGGTGGCTGAACAAACTTTGGTGGAGTTTGAGATTAGAGAGTATAAGGAAAAATTCCTATGTGACATATTTCATATGGATGCATGCCATCTGCTTCTAGGACATCCATGGCAGTATGATGTCAAAGAAATGCATGATGGGGAAAGAAATAGTTATGTGATCACCAAGTTGGGGAAGAAGTTTCAGATGGATCCTTTACCAAAACATAATGAGGAGAAGCATGTGGGGATAAGTGTGATGTTATTGAGTGGGAAAGAGTTTCTAAAGGCCATGAAGAAGGATAAAGGAGTCTGTTGTGCAGTAATGGTGAAACCAAAGGAGGAAACTAAGGAGAAAGTCAGTTTTCCCCCGGAGCTACAAGCATTGTTGGAAAAATACCATGACATAGTAGGCAATGGGTTGCCAAGTGCATTACCACCTATTAGGGATGTGAGTCATCAGATTGACCTCATTCCTAGAGAAAATTTGCTAAACAAATTAGTATATAAGATGACACCAAGTCAGACTGCAGAAATAGAAAAATAGATTCAAGATTTGTTGGATAAGGGGTTGATAAGGAAGAGTTTAAGCCCATGTGTTGTGCCAATAGTACTTGCACCTAAAAAGTATGGAAAATAGAGGATGTGTATGGACTCTAGGGCTATAAACAAGATCACAATCAGATATAGGTTCCCAATGCCCTGGATAGAAGATTTGATGGAAAATTTAGGAGGTTCTTGCTACTTTTCAAAGGTGAATTTGAAATTGAGATATCATCAGATAAGAGTGAGGCCTAGTGATGAGTGGAAGAAAGCCTTCAAGACCAATGAAGGGCTATATGAGTTTCTAGTAATGCCCTTTGGCCTAATTAATGCACCTAGCACATTCATGAGGCTCATGAATGAAGTGCTAGCAGAGTTCATTGGTAAGTTTGTAATATTTTACCTTGATGATATTTTGATCTTTAGAAGGTCCAAGGAGGAGTACATGAAGCATTTGGAGATGGTCCTAAGGAAGCTACATCAAGATAAGTTAATGATAAATCAAGAAAAGTGTGAGTTTCTCAAAACTGAACTAGTTTATCTTGGTTTTGTGGTTGCTAATGGATGTATGAAGATGGACCCTGATAAAGTTAAGTCCATTTTGGAATGGACTACACCTAGGTCCATAGGGGATGTTAGGAGTTTCCATGGGTTTGCCTCCTACTATAGGAAATTTGTGAGAAATTTTAGTCATGTGTGTGACCCTATACTTAACACCATAAAAGGTGGAATCAAATGTAAGTTTGAATGGACTGTGGCAGCAAACCAAGGGTTTGAAATGTTAAAGAAAAGGATTATTGAGATACCTACTCTTAGGTTTCCTAACTTCAATGAACTCTTTGTGGTAGAGTGTGATGCTAGTAAGTTGGCTATTGGAGCAGTGCTAAGTCAAGAAGGACATCATGTGGCTTTCTTCTCTGAAAATTCGAATGAGGCTAAACAAAAGTACTCCACCTATGATTTGGAGTTATATGCTATGGTTCAAGCCCTTAAGAAGTGGAGACACTACCTATTACCTAGGGAGTTTGTGGCCTACACTAATAACCATGCTCTAAGTTTCTTGAATGGACAAGAAAAACTGAATTAGAGGCACTTGAAGTGGGTAGAATCATTGTAGGCTTATACATTTGTCATAAAGAACAAGAAGGGGGTTAGCAACAAAGTTGCAGATGCTCTTAGTAGAAGAGTACTCACAATAAAGGAGATACAATTGCAAAGTTTAGGGATGGATGATTTGAAGGACCTCTACAAGGAGGAAAAGGATTTCAAAGAAGCCTATGAAGCATGTGTGAAGTTTCAGCAGGGTTTCAAAGTTGATTTCAATGATTTTGTGTTGTAGGAAGGCCTATTGTTTAAAGGTCACCTTATGTGTATTCCTCAATGCTCAATGAGGGAAAACATTGTGAAGGAGAAACACCAAGGTAGCTTGGGGGTCACTTTGGAGTGGATAAAACTTTGGAGAAAGTGAATAGGCACTACTATTAGCCTAAGTTAAAATTAGATGTGAGGAGATTTTTAGAACAATGTCAGATTTGTCAGAGGGCAAAAGGATAGAGCAGCAACAGTGGGTTATACCAACCCCTATCCATACCCCAAAGGCCTTGGGAGTGTCTTCGTATGGACTTTATTTTGGGGTTACCAAAGAAACCTAGGGGTCATGATAGTGTATTTGTGGTGGTGGACCATTTTACTAAAATGGCCCACTTTATTCCATGCAAGCAAACAAATAATGCTTCTTAAATTGTAGGTCTATTCTTTAGGGACATTGTGAGGATCCATGGATTGCCACTAAATATTGTAAGTGACAGAGATAGTAAGTTTGTGGGTCACTTTTGGAGGACCCTATGGAAGATGCTTGGAACAAAATTTTCTTTCTCTTCAGCCTACCATACACAATCAGATGGACAAACAGAGGTAGTCAATAGGTCACTTGGGAATTTTCTAAGGTGTTTGACTAAACAACATGGACAGGCATGGGATCATATCATAGGGCAAGGAGAGTTTGCCTATAATGACTCCATTAATAGGAGTACAGTTAAGATCCCCTTTGAGATAGTGTATGGGCTCAACCCTAGAGGAATCTTGGAGTTGAGAGATCTCAGTTTGAAGGATAGAAGGAGTGCACAAGGAGAGTCATTTGCAGAATAGATGAAGGAGTTGTGTGATCAAGTCAATAAGACTTTACAAAATAAAGTGGAGAAGTATAAATCCAAAGCTGATCAGACTAGAAGGGACTTGCAATTCAAGGTTGGGGATCTATTACTTGCCTATCTTAGGAAGGAGAGGCTACCCAAGGGACAGCCAACTAAACTACTCATGAAGAAGATAGGGCCATTAAAGATTTTGCATAAGTATGGCAAGAATGCCTATGAAGTGGAGTTACCTCCTGATTTGGGGATTTCACCCATTTTCAATGTTTGTGACTTGTACCCTTATTAGGGATCATCACTAGACACAGGACAGTCTATACTTGCAGATTTGGAGGATGATGATTGGGTGAAAGACTTATCTACCCCAATGCCACTAAAATTGGAAAGTGTACTGGATTCTAAGGTGATAAAGAAGATAAGGAAGGGTAACTACAAGGAGTACCTCATCAAGTGGTAGGGTCTTCCTAAAGCTAAGGCCACTTGGATGATAGAGTTGGACATTCTAAAACATGTAGTCACCATTGAAGACCTCCTAACTCAAGGGACTTGAGTTATTTTGTCCAGAGAAGTATGGTGCAAGGAACCTCTCTATTTGATTTTTTGGTGTTTTTTAGATTTGGTTAAGGTGTTTTTGTGTGGTTTGGAATAATATCCAATGGGTTGGATGCAATGATGAATTGACTTCATGTTTGTAAGAGCCTTAGTGCTCATTAGGGGTTTTAGGGTCATTTTGGTTTAAAAAGTGAAAAGTTGATATTTCAATGTAATTTTGGTTTGAGGGGTGTCTTAGAACCCTATATACCCTATCTAAGGTCATCAAAGTCAAACTCACCCATCGAGTTGACAAGAAAAGTCAAAATGCACAAAGTGCAAAAAGTTGCTAGCAACTTTGAAAGTTGCTCGAGCAACTTTTGCAAGATTTTGCAAAATGTAGTTAGAACTATTGTAACTACCCCATGCTTAGTATATGAGCATGGATTCAATGTTTTGGGATGGTTAATGAGATTTTGTATTGCAACACTTATTTCTGACACCTTTGTATGGATGATTGTAACTGTTTACTATCATTCTACATTGTTTCTTTTCTATTGTACGATTGTATACGCATTGGTAGAGTAGATCGGGTCCCATGGAAATGGACTGATTTCATTTCTCTTTCATATGCATTATATATTTTTTTTTTTAAGTTCATTATGTGTAAAGTTACAAGTTTTTGTAGTTCACTAGTCTAACAGAGATAATACAGTGCTACCTAGGTACAAATGGCTCTACCCTAAAACCCCACTGGTGAAATTGACTGAAACCATGGGGGAAGTAGGGTTAGAGTCTATAGATAGGATTTCAGTTTTCCTTTTTTTTTTTGCAGTGAATCTCCTAGGCCAAGAAGGAAGCCCTATGGATGGCTGGTGAATCCAGGTGAGCCAGAACAGGGAGAAGAAAGAATTTGTGCAAGCACTCATAACCTTTTGGGAAATACTTAGTGGCATTTTTAGATGCCATAATTAGTCTCCTAAGAGGATTCAAAGGTGGAAGGAGGTGAATCAAAGATTGGAGATCATTTTGTTAATTATTTATGCTGACTGGTCCAGAGGCCTAATTAATAGGCTGAAATCTAGGGCCTGCAAGAAAATAGGGTTATGAGTGCTTCCAGAGGTCAGGGCTTTGGATTCTAACAATGTTGGTGGATACCGTGAATATTTTCAAGCTCTTTTGTGGGTTCATATGGTAATTTTTGGAGTAATAGACCTAAAACTGTGAAAATAGACCTACTAGGGAATTGGCAATTAGGCCTCCTAGTGAAGTATAGACCAATTGGATTGGTAGAGAGTCTTGAATTATTGTCAGGAGTTCAAAAGGACCTAGGATGGGTCAAGAAGGTTGATAGGAGTCTTTTTGAATGTGTGGAAAGATCCTAAGTAGAGATTCAGCCTTCTAGGCGGAGTTCTAGTGGAGAGACCTAGGCATTTGAGGGCTAATTGGATTAGTTAAGCCTAGAAACTTTGGAATCTTCCAAAGACCAACTATACCTTGGAGGAGAAGTTGGTAGAGAGGGTCTTGGAGATCCTATTGGAGGGAAGATCTAACAAAGAACAACCATTGGATGGTTGGGTTAGACCAAGGAGTATCTTAGAGTGAGGAAGAACACTAGATTGTCAAACCCTCTGGATCATTCCCACCGGGGTTTTACCTTTAACAGGGTTTCCTCGACAACAAAGGATTGTTTTATTGTGTTAGCATTTACAATGTTATTATTTAATGTGAATTTTTGGTTTATAAACCTTAATGTTTAATAATTTGTCTCACAACTGATTCACACCCCCTAGTTGTGTTGGTGGATTTTTATTCCTAACAAGAGGAATTGGTTCATCAAAATAAAATCCTATACTTATAGTGTTGGTATTATCACAATTGAGAGGAATTGGTTCATCAAAACTAACTCCTATACTTATAGTGTTGGTATTATCACAAATGAGAGGAATTGGTTCATCAAAACTAACTCCTATATCCTTCAAGGTCTACTTCATCCATAATACCTAAGTACAACATGAGGATGTTGCAATACACTTTGATTCAGTAGTAGATAGTGTTACATAATCCTACTTCTTTCTCGACCAAGCAACTAACCAAGAGCCAAGAAAGAATGCTTCGTCAGTGGTGTGTCTTTTGTTTTCCAAACAACCTATACAATCTATATTTGTAGATGTCATCAATGAAAAATATGACTCTCTTGGATACCATAATCTTATATATTTTGTTCCTTTCAAGTATCTAAAAATCCTCTTTACCACCATAACATGTGACTCTTTTGATTCTTTCTTAAATCTAGCTTTCAAACATATAGCATACATGATATCTGATCTAGTAGAAGTCAGATCCAATCATTTATTTTTTCTTAGTTGTATCCAATTTCGGTGATTCATCCTCCTTATTCAACTTACAGTCGGTAAAAATGGGAGTACATAAGGTTTTAAATCTTCTAAACCAAAATTCTTCAATAAATCATTCACAACTTGGAATGAGAAATAAATATACCTTTGTCATTATAACTTTTTTGCAATCCAAGAAAGAAATAAATTCACCAATCATGTACATTTTGAGTTCCTTCTGTATTTCTTCAGCAAATTTATGCATAGATCATCTCTTCCTCCAAAGATGATATCATCAACATACACAACAATAATAAAAATTGTGTCTGAAAGTATCTTGAAGTATAGATTGTTGTCAGCCCAACCTTTCTTGAGTCTTAGGTTCCCACTTCAATCTATATTAGTCCTTTTTAAACCTACAAACTTCATTAGGATCTGATTCTGATTTGAACCCTTCTGGTTTCTCAATTTACACTTCTTCCTTCAGCTCTCCATTTAGGAATGCAGACTTGACATTCATCTGATAAACTTTGAATCTTTTGAATATTGTGAATGCCAAGAACATCCTAATAGCTTCCATCTAAGAAATAGGTGTATAAGTCTCTTCAAATTCAATGCCTTCAATTTGTGAGTAACCCTTGCATACCAACCTCACCTTGATCCTCACAACCTTTCCATTCTCATCTAGCTTGTTTTGGTTAACCCACTTTGTGCTTATCACATTTTTTTTTGTTAGTCTAGGCATTGATTCCTAGTTTTGATTCTTTTCTATCTAACTAAGTTATTCCTTCATTGCATTAATCCAAATTTGATCATTATAATTTTATGTTATAGAATTAGGTTTAACCGCTGACAGTAAATATAACAAAGCATTATCTTGAGATGCTTTACTTATGGTAACAAATCCTCTATTATTGTCTCCAATGATATGATTTTCTAAATGATTCTTATGCACATGCCTTCTTTTCTTAGTTGTAGATGTCAGTGTTGGTTGAGTATCATCTTCTTCTTTCTTTTTCTCTTTCCTTTTTTCCTTTGTATTAGATTCATATTCAATGTGTCACTCAAGGACCTTCTAAAATTCTTCATCAACCTTCACATTTTCACTTTCTACAATTTTGTTCAGTCTCTTATTGTAGCATTGATACGCTTTTCTCTTTTTAGAATAGCCTAGAAATATACCTTCATCCATTCTTCTATCAAATTTCTCAAGATTGTCTTCATCTTTCTGAATGTAACACTTACTGCAAAATATTTTGAAGTACTTAACTGTAGGTTCTCTTCCATGTCATAATTCATATGAAGTCTTTCCAAATTTCCTCCAGTATAGAACTCTATTAAGTGTATACACAACAGCATGTATTTATTCTCTACAATATATTTCTTGTATACATTCCTCCTTCAAAATAGTTCTTGTTGCTTCCTAAGTCTAGTTAATTATTTCTACAAGATCATTCTGCTGGGGTGTTCTTGTTGTTGAAAATTGTCTCTTAATTTCATGATTTTCTCAAAAAAAATCAAAAATATCAGATGTAAACTTTCCTCCTTTTTCATATCTCAAACATTTAATATTTCTACTGCACTCATTTTCAAATCTAGCCTTAATATCTTGAAATTCTCAAATACCTTAGATTTGTCTCAAAGAAAAGAAACCCATGTCATCCCTGAATAGTCATCAATAAAAGTGTAAAATACCTTTCACCTTCAAAATTCCTTGTTCTGGTAGGACCACAAAGATTGGTGTGTACAATCTCCATTACACTAGTAGATGAATAATATTTTACCTTGAATGATTCTCTTCTTTGTTTCCCTTCTCTAAACCCCTTACAAATAATGTTTTTTGGTTTACGCAACCTGGGTAGATCTCTCACTGCACGAGATGATATTATTCTCACCAAATTTTCAAAGTTTATGTGACACATCCTCTAATGCCAAAGACAACTATCATTGGTCTGAGATAGTAACCAACATCCTTTTGATGCTCCTTCTAGCTATTACATGTTCCTTTTTGTCCTTTTCTTGAATGTAATTAGATCTCCTGATATCTTCCTAATTTCATAACCTTCATTTTTCAAAATGATATCATATCCATTTTCACACATTTGTCCAACACTCAAAAAATTGTGATACAAACCCTTCACATAATATACATTGCCAATGGTATTCTTTCCATCAAAAGTAATAGAGCATTTACCAACAATGTAAGATGCTTTGTCATCACCAAATCTAACAGGACCACCATCATACTTGCTAAGTGATACAAATTTACCTTTATCTTTGGTCACATGATGAGAATAGCCACAATCAATCAACCATTCATTTTTATTTCTTCTAACATACAAATTAGTTTCAACATCATTATCAAGTTCAACACATATGTTATTAATATCAATTTCTGATTTCTTACCCTCTTCAGCATAAACAAATAATCTTATGTTTTTGATTCATCATATGAGATACTATAATCTTCATACACATAGTAAGCCTTCTTATTGGACTTCTTAAACTTATGTCTAGAACCTCTCTCTAGACATCTAGTCTCCAAATGACTAATTGTACCACATCTAAAACATTTTAGAGGTAACATACCTTTATACTTGATGGTAGCTTTCTTCAATCTCCTTGCAAAGTTTTCCTCAAATTATTCTTCATCATCACCATTGGAATCATCATCTGATTTTGTTTCTTTGAACATCGTTTCAAATCTTCTCTTGTCTCTTCCAAACTTTCTTAATTCAAATGTTGTCAGGGTAATAATCAACTATTCTTTGGTAAAATTCTTTGGATCATACACCTCTTCAATTGTCGAGATCTTGTCATTGTAAATGTCTGGTAATGTCATCAAGGTCTTCTCTATAAATTCTTCATCGGTAATAGTGCCTCCTAGATTGTTGACTTCATTCACTATATTCTCAACCCTCTAAAAATAGCTATTGATATTGTCTCCATCTTCCATTCTCATATTCTCATAATGTCTTTTAGCTATCAATTTATTAGATAACTTAACTTTTTCATTCCCCTCATAGATCTCTTTCAACTTTTCTCCAAAATTCAAAAGTGGTTTTCAAAGAAATAACCTTTGCTAATTCAATCTTTGATAAAGCACAAGTAATAGCATATCTTTCCTTTTAATTTTCCTCATATGCCTCAATTTGGTCCTGATTAGTAAGGCCAATCTGAGGAAATACATACTTTGTCTCCACATGCTTCCAAGTATTATAACTAACTGATACCAAGCATCCTTTCATATGATCTTTCCATAAACTGTAATCAAATCCATTAAATAAGGGGATAGTCAATTTGTGTGCCATCAGATCTACCTCAAGTGGTTAAGCTCTTTATTGAGGAACCAAGTTCTAATACCAATTATTGAACATGTTGAATAACTGAGAGGGGGGTAAATCATTTATTCCCACATAAATTATAAAAATTTTCCTATATCAGTCAACTCATAAATAAAATTATTAAAAACTCAAGATTTGTCGGTTAAGCACATTAAAATTCTACATAAAATGTAAGCATTAAGAACACAGAAACACCAACACAGAGAACACCATGATTTTTACATGGAAACCCAAGATGGGAAAAAACATGGAGAAGATAATTCTCATGAAATGTAAAACACTTGTTAAGGTGACACTGATATGGTGCTTCTTACAAGGCTTACTTCATGTATAATAAGGCTCACTACTAGAATATTTAGGCTCGCTTCCAATACATAGGCTCACTATTGATACACAAAGGCTCATTTCCAATACACAAAGGCTCACTTCCAACACAATAAGGCTCAAAACCAAAAAATATGAAAATAGATAAAAATAAATCCACCATCGAGATCAATACACTATTGCATAGGAACATGGATTCGATATCACTTTGCATATCATCATGTATGAGTCTTATCGAATACACACTCGGATCCTTGTCCAAAATCTCTTATCTATGAAACATCATAAAATCCACCAAGTCAGCCAGAAAATTTTAAATAGGTCGCACCAAGACATTCCCGCAGTGATAAGGAATGAAATGAGGACCACCTAGATCATTACAACATGCCTCGCTCAAGCCAACACACTACACCATCTCCAAAGAAATTGGTTCCAACAAATATGATAAGCATGTTACATCCACATAGATTGGAACAAAATACACAAGGGATATGCATCTAGATAGGACTGATCCAATCAACCATATAATTCATCCAATGAAGAACACTCATCGAAACCTATCAGTGACAACCTCAATAAAAACATACAAACTATCAGTGCACATCAACCGATATACCAAAATAGTTGGTTCTACAACAAATGATACATCAAGACATTCTCGTAGTGGTAAGAAATGAAATAAGGACTGCCTCGATCATTACAACATGCCTCTCTCAAGCCAACACACTACACCATCTCCAAAGCACTCGATTACAACAGATATGATTAACATGTTACTTCCATATAGATAGGACCAAAACATACAAGGGATATGCATCCAGATAGGATCAATCCAATCAACCATATAGTGCATCCAATGAAGAGCACACATTGAAACCTATTGTTGACAACCTCAACCGAAACATACAAACTATCAGTGCACATCAATCAATACTCCAAACTAGTCGATTCCACAACAATTGATACATCAAAAGGTTGGAATAAGAATATGTTGACATTAATGGAAACATTGATGACATCAACCTAACATTCTAACAAAGTTCATCTTAGCACACCATCCACAAATCAATGAGAAGACAGAAGTGGTGAGTATGAGTTTGGGAAATATTTTGAGGTTCTTAATAGGAGATAAACCCAAGGGGTAGGATATGATTTTACCACTGGAAGAATTTTCATACAATAATTTTGTCGATGGGAGAAATGGTAAATCACCATTCCAGGTTGTATTTGGAAATAGTCCTAGAAGTTCTTCATATGTAAAGAAGTTGGACAAAGGAGAGAAGAGTAGTTATAAAGTTGAAAACTTTGTAGAACACTTGAATAATTTGCATGAAGAGGTGAGAAAACATATTAATAAAATTAATATATAGTACAAGGCTAAGGAAAATAAGAAGGCGGTTTATATTGGTGATGAAGTCATGGATCATCTACAAAAAGAGAGGTTTCCAATAGGAACATATAATAAGTTGAAGATGAAAAAATTTAGACCAAGCAAAATCCTAAAGAATCATGATTCAAGAAATTCTTATGAAGTAGAGTTGCCCAGTGAACTCAATATTTTACCTGTGTTTAATATTTCAAATTTGACAGAGTATCATGAATTAAGTATTGATTATGAGATAGCATAAGCATAGTGGAATATTCTAGCACCTACTTCAACTATAGAGGATATGGAAGACATCTTGGATATTCATGTTGGTAGAAGCATAAGAAACATGAAATATAAAGAGTACTTGGTCAGATGGAAATGATGACATGTTGAAGAGTCATCATAGATATCAAAGGAAGAGGTTGATTGCTTTGCTTTTCCTTTGAACACTTGAAATGTGGCAGTGTCACATCTCAAATTACTGTGGGTGTTTGATGCAGGAGCATCCAGGGTATAAGAGCAATCTTGTATCACCCAAAAATATTGTCTCATTTTTAAATAAGGGTTATCTTTGGACAGGGTTACTATTTTTGGAAATTTTTCTATTTTTAGTAAGCTTTTCGTTTGAGAACATATTGTCCCAATTAATTCTCTAGAGGTACATTTTGTATATACAAGCCCGCCGATAGATTTTTGAGGAAAGATTAAGTCTGGTTTTGAAGATATTGAATTTTTTGTTTTGTAAGGATGGTACAAAAACTTTGAACTCAATTTTGAAGGCCTTAGAGGCTCCGAAGGGGGTCAAAATTTTCTCAAATTGCACTTCACCATCTTAGGTTGTAGAGTGCTTTGAGAGGTTTCCAAAATGGGGTTATAATAGACAATCAAGTCAATGGTTCACAGGTTATGGCTTTTGGAATTTATGCCATCGAGACTCAACTTTCGATACAAAAGGTAAAGAGATAAAATCACTAAAGGTGGGAAACTGAACCACTGAGTGCCAAAAAATAGGAAAATTACACTTTCTAGATAGGGTTAAAGGGGAGTTTTAGGGCTTGATTCAAAAAGTGTAGATTGTGTCTCTGTCTTGCAGATTATTGTAATGAAAATTTGCATGTGGATATAGCTTGTTACTTTTATGAATATTGTAATGTCATTTCATTGAAGATAATAGAAAAAAATTATTTTTGTTCTTGCTATTGTTATGTTCTTGTAATTTTTGTTTATTTCCATGTTGTGTTGTGTATGTTTGGTTGAATAAGTGGAGTGCCCTTCATCAGAATGTAACATGAATGATGATGTTTTTGGTCCTAGATAAGGCATGTTGTGGTCCACTTCTCATTCCTTTCCATCATGAGAATTGTTAATGCCAACCTAATTTAAATTTGTTTATAGTTACTTGCCTAACCAACATTGAGAAACTTTACAAATGAAAGGATGATATAAATAAAGGATGAATTATCAAGGAAAGTGTGTGACATATGTGTATATTTATGCAAGTGTTGTGAAAGTGTGTGCCTATGTGATGATGTATGAAATAGGATCCATCTCCCTACATGTATGAGATAGTGTGAAGTATGGTAGAGAGAAATATGAACCTTAATGTGTTAGTTATTTGAAAGAAGAGAGATGAAGGTTCTTATAGATCTTTTAGCTATGTTGTGGTTGTGCATCAATAGTTGATATGTTCTCTTTTATCCTTCTTCATCTAGAAGTGAGAATTTCTTTGTAAAAAAGACTTTAACTAGTGTCACCCTAAAAGTTGTTCATATATTTCAGAATTAATTTTTTATATGGTTTCTCTTAATAGGGTTTCCAATTATAAGTAGGAGTTTCCACATAAATCTTAACTAATGTATATGATAAGTAGGATTTTCATGTTTGCATCTTTCATTAGTTAAGATTAAAGTAAGTTTGGTAGTATCAATTAAAGTATTAAAGTTTTAAGACTCTATAAACAACTAATTCACCCCCCTTTCAGTTGTCTTGGACATTCAGCAATTGGTATTAGAGTTTTGGTTGCTTGGAGAAGATCTTAACTGCTTAAAGAGATCCCAATGACACACAAATATATACTCCCTCTATTTGATGGATATGGTTATGCTCATTGGAAAGTGCATATGAAAGTATATTTTGTCTCCCTCAATAACAATTTTTTGAAGGTTGTGGAGAATCAATATGTGAAATCATAAAATGGGTTGAACACAATGAATGAAATTGAAGCATATGAAGACAATCAAAGGGTGAGGTATGAAATTTCAATGCTCTATCTAAACCTAAATTAACTAATTTTTTATCTTTGTAAATTGATCATGATGTTTGGGAAAATTTAAGTACTTAAGAAGGAAATGATATAGTCAAACAAGCTAAGTTGTAGAATGCTAAGGCTAAGTATGAAAGCTTGTGGATGGAATAAGATGACAATATAACAAGCTAATTGTAGAAGACAGATGATATGGTGAATGAAATCAGAAGTTTTTCATGGTATTCTAGAAGAAAATGATGTAGGGAAAACAATGCTCAATCCTCTTACTAAACCCTATAGTTCTAAAGTCTCTTCCATTGAAGAAGCTAAATTTAAATCAGTATACCAAAGAAAAAATGCATGGATCATTACTTACTTCTGAGAAAAGAGAATTTGGTACTACTAGAACAAGAACAAAAATTACTTTTAAGGCCACTACACCACCACAAGAAGAAGAATAAGATTAAGAAGACTTTGATGCAATTGAGGCAAAATTTGTACAAAGATGTTATAAATGTGGTTAACATTGCACCAAGAGATTGAACTTTCGATGCCTGATAAAACCACTAGACTTATAGAATCCATAGGAGGTAGTTAAACCATATCAAGAATCCCATGAGGGACACTAGCCACTGCAAACAATCCTCCCAGCGTCACTTTTTGTAGGCCCACATCACTCATGGAGGAGATTTGAACTTGTGACCAAGATCTGATACCACTTGTTATAAGTGCAATTGTCCTTGCATCAAAAGATTAACCTATCAATGCCCAATAAAATCCATAGGATGCATTTAAACCATGTCATGAATCCCGCGAGGGACATTGGTGCACTGCCAACAGAAGAGTGAAGAAAGGAACTGGAAAATAAAAATGTAAGATACCCTTTAAATGTTTCAATTTTGGAAAAATAGGTCATTATGCTTCTATATGTCCTAAAAAAATTGCAACTCAAAAGAATAAGGAAAGAAAATGAAAGTTTAATAAAAAATCTTATTATTTCAGAGAAGATGCTAGTATTTCTGATGATAAATATTATTATTAAGATCATGAATGTTTGTTCTTGGATGTCAAAGAATAATCTTGTCTTCCTAACTCTAGAAGATTTGTTGAAAGAAAATCTTCAGAAGTTGATACTAATATTACAGATAGAGTGGCTTCTACAAATCTGTGTGGTCCAACTAGAATAAAAAGTCAATAAGGTAACATGCACTTTATGCTCTTAGTTGATGATTACGCTATAATGACATGGTTACTTTCTTAGAGAAAAAAAAATCTTTAGATAAATTCAAGATATTCAAAGGTATGGTTGAAAATGAAATAGATGGGAAAATCAAATTCTTAAGGTCTGGCAGAGGAGGATAATTTACTTCTGAAGAGTTTAACATTTTCAATGAGAATTATGGGATTAGGAGACATTTGTATGCTCCTAGAACACCACAACAAAATGTTGTAATTAAAAGGATGAATAGAACAATTCACGAAACTACTAGAATGATGATTAAGGAAGAAAATATATTGGAAAACTATTAGAAAGAGGTAATAAATATTATAGTATAAACACTAAATAGAGTTCAAATCAGAAGAGAATTTGGAAGCACATCCTATGAGGTATAGTACAGAAGTATCCCTTCTATGAAGTATTTCAAAGTATTTGGAAGCAAAATTTATATTAGAAGAGTTGAATCGACTGCCTCTTTCAAGTGTAGAAAAGTATATGGAAGCAAATTTATATTGGAAATTTTGATACCAAAACTGATGAAGGCATATTTCTTGTGTACTCTGCTAAAATTAAATCTTACATATGTTACAAATAAAGGTTGAAGAGGATAGATGAAAGCACAAATGTGAAGGTGGATGAAGACAATCTAAGGGTCATAGAAGTATAAGTTAGATATGAATTAGATGAGTCAATCAACAAAGAAAAAGAAGAGAAGATTGAATAAAATGAAGCATAGAGTGATATAGAATTTTCTCCAAGAACTGATCCTAAGAATCCTAGGTATGTGCAGAGGAACCACTCAGAGAATCAGATTATTTGAAATAATAAAAAATGTGTCATCACATGAAGTAAATCTTATGAAGAACAAGTTAACCTATTCTTAATTTCAAAAATCAAATTGAATACTGTGAAGGAATATTGCAGAGATCAAAGTTGGATAAAAGATATGAAAGAAGACCTAGATCAGATTATGAAGAATAAAACTTGGGAACTGGTCCCAAGTCCAGTTGAGAAGAATGTAATTGGAACAAAGTGGGTATTCTAAAAAAAACTAGATGAAGATGGACTTATAGTAAGGAATAAATCAAGACTTGTATGAAAAAGTTATACATAGGTGGAATGTATTGATTTTGAGGAGACTAATGCTCTTATAGAAAGAATGGGAGAAATTAGAAATTTTTTGGCATTTGCAACACATAAGAACTTCAAATTTTAATAGATGGATGTGAAATTTGCATTTCTAAATGGAGAATTGAAAGAAGTGTACATAAAGAAACAAGAAGGTTTCAATTTATCAGAAGATTCAGACATGGTTTGAAAGTTAAATAAGATATTGTATTGATTGAAGCTATATTTTAGAGCTTGGCATGTAAGTCTTGATAGTTATCTACTGAAGCGAGGATTTTAAAAGGGTATTGCTAATAGTAATCTCTATTTTAAGGTTGAATCAAATGATATATTGATTATTATTATTTACATGGATGAAATAAGATTTGGAGGAAATGATGGTATGTGTCTGATGAAATAAAAAAAGAGTTTGAATTGTTTATGATTGGGGAAACAAATTTATTTCTTAGCTTTCAATTTAATCAAAAAAGTAAAGGTATCTTTATTTCACAATCAAAGTATGTCAAAGAAATGCTGAAATTTGGGATGAAAATTGCTAAACCCGTATGTACTCCTATAGTTACTATCTTTAAATTGAGTAAAGATTTTGAATCTCCTAAGGATAATGAGAGAAAATATAGATAAATGATTGGTGTATTTTAATACTTAATTTCTACTAGACCAGATATATGCATAGTGTTTGTCTTATAGGCAGGTTTCAACAAGATCTCAGAGAAACACATATTGTTATGAAAATAATTTTTAGATATTTGAAAGGAAAAGAAGATTTTGAACTATAGTATCCCAAAAATTCAAACTTCAATATAACGGCTTATACTGATGTTGATTGGGTTGGATGTGTGGATGATTGGAAAAGTACTAGTGAAGGTGCATTTTTCTTTGGATCTTGGTTAGTTGTTTGGTTGAGTAAAAAATAGGACTCAATATCCTTATCTACTACTGAAGCTAAGTATATTGTTGTTGCCTTATGTTTTACATAAATACTATGGATGAAATAGGTATTGAAAGATACAAGAATAATGTTTAATGAACCAATTTTTGTCATATGTGACAGTACTATTGCAATAAATATTTCAAAGAATCCTATACTACATTCAAGAACAAAATATTTTTCAATCTGGTACCACTTTCTAAGGGAAAATGCTTTGGAGAACCAAGTAAAGCTTAATATGCACCTACAAAAGATAAAATTATTAATATTTTTATCCAGGCATTGTCTAAGGATACTTTGAGTATCTCTGGGAGAAGTTGGAGGTGATTTCCCCATCTTATAAGATCTAGATGCATATGGATGTACATTTGTCCAGTAAGCTTCATGTACACTCTTGGATATGGAGTAATGATGGTGGCTTCCTATTAGGGCAAGCTAAGTACGTTTGTGAGTTAATATTTATATCTTAGGGGGAGCTGAGGAGAATGAATAAGTAATTTTTGGCCTTTTCCATTGATGTCAAAGGGGGAGAGTGAACTTGTGTTGTATTTGAAATTAGAAAGTGTCAATAGGGAGAGAGAATTTATGTTGTTAATGTGTTGTCATCAATGACAAAGGGGTAGATTGTTTCAGGATTGATTATAATGATTTTTTGGTTAAGTGGATGAGTCAATATGGTTGTCATTGATGTCAACATGTGCCTACATTATATTGTTGTTGGTGGTGGTGACTGGTTTCTTTGCAAAAGTGTTAAAAAAATTCCTTATCATATTCTTCATGTTGCAAATCTAGTGATGAGGTTTTGGTATGTTGTGGGATAGTATTAGAATATATTGGGTTCTAGTACTGGTGATTCAGACCATTGTATAGTGGAATTGGTATTTTTATGAGTATGAATGTGATTCACAGTGTTTCCTCCATGAAATGAATGCTCCACATTTCTCTGTTTGATGGTTTCTAATGGTATGGTTTTAGAACTAATTTTTTAATTTTTGTAGCTTCATTCATTTCAGTTGGCACAAGATTTTTAATTTCAGAGACACAATTTCAAAGTTTGACGGTGTTCATACTCTAGGTTTGGTCGAACTCGAGTGTTTACACTTTGTTAATTATCTCAATGAGTGAAAAATTTAATGTAATGTGTACGATGATGTTTTTGGTCCTATATAAGTCGTGTTGTGGTCCACTCCTTTTTCCTTTTCATCGTAGCAATGCTTAGTGTTGACCTACTTTGAATTTATATTTTATTACTTGACTATCTGATAGTGGGAGACTTTTCAAATGAAATGATGGTATAAATAAATGTTGAATCGTTAATAAAATTGTGTGGCATATGTGTATACTTGTGCGAGTATGTGCAAGTGTGTGCTTATGCAATGAGGATGTATGAAAGATGGTTTTTCTCCCTGCATGTATGAGATAGTGTGATGTGTCATACAAAGTAGTGTGAACCTTCATGTGTTTGATACTAGAAGTAGTGAGATAAAGGTCCCACAAGTCTTTTAGTTGTGTTGAAGTTGTGCATCAATGGTGGATTTATTCTCTTTTAACCTTCTTCATCCAATAATGATCCTTCTTTCTTCGGGCAGTGAATCCTTTGGAAGTGAACCTATATAAGTGAGCCTTTCTTTATAAAAATGACCTTAATTGGTGTCACCCTTATAGGTGATCATATATTTGATAATTAATCTTCTCTGTGATTTTTCCCTTAATAGGGTTTTCCACATAAATTTGGTATTTCATATGTATGATAGTTTATGTGTTATTTCATGCTTGCATATTTGAGTAATTAAGATTAAACTAAGTTTGGTAGAACTGGATAAAGGATTAAAATTTAAATATTTATTAACAATTGATTCAATCCCTCTCTTAATTGTCTTGCACATTCAACAATATCAGTGCAAAGTATTCTCTTGACCAATCTTATCCATTTCTGGCAGGAGCGTTATTGTCAGTAAAAAATAAAATACAACCTCAACCTCTAAACCTTTGTGGACCTGAAAATAGGATAGTAGAATATTCATAGTGTAACACCCCACCAAGGAACCCTTGGACAAAAAATCAAATATGCACTAATAAATAGGAAATAATTCTTTTTTTTCCAATGACATCAAACACATAAAAAAATGCATCACATATCAATAATTAACATGGCCAACAGTAATACTAACATATCGTTCATCAACACGAGATTAGAAATATCAAATCAGAATATCCAAGGGGCCAATTGCAACTATTACATAGAATTTGAGAGAATAACAAGTCATGAGGTTATACCATAATTGGTCATACATAAACCATTGTTTAGGGTAAGAACCAACTAAGAAATACTAGAGATGCAAGCTCAAACATTTTGGAATCCAAAAACAAGCTCACAAAACTAATTTCGTAAAGGTACCAAAGAAGACACAGATATTTATTGGCGTAGATGCCAATCCCCAACATAAAAATGCCAATCGCTAGTAAATTCCCTCGCAACGCAGAAAATTCTTAGTCCAGAGAGGTGGAGGTGTCAGTTGAGAAAGCATAGGCACTAAAAAGATTAAACGCCAATGTAGAGATTTTAAAGAGCTTAAAACTGATTGATAACAAAGGCGATAATATAGAGTTAGAGAATTTTTAGGGTTTGGACAACCTCAGTCCAGTGAGGCGGAGGCGCCAAGGTATAGGCAGAGACGATCTAACTTCCTAGCCCCTAAATCAAGGTTTCTAAGCATAATTAAATGACAATTACATAACCACAAGTATTTTTATTTAATTATATCATAAATACAAAAAATAATTCCATTATGAGTCTAGATTCATACTGTAAGGCTAACTCAAGATTATATCATTTATCCTTACAAGGTAATGCATGAACCATATAAGAAGTATAAAACAATTTTAATTAGCCATAAGAGAAATAATACATCAACATAAGAACATAGAAGTAACCAACACATATCAAGAACCAAATAAAAATATGTTTAGTGTACTTATATTCTCTTGTGTTGATGTATTCTTTCTCTTATTCACTACACATATCAATGATTATTGTGTCAACATTGCTTGTACTCTCCTACTTAGTAACTTAGAGCAAAAGAAACTTAATCAAAAGGATTATTGCAGCTGATGTATATGCCAGATCCAATAGATAGGTTGTTTTTATCAATGATCTCCTTTGCCTGTTTATGGCTTCAATATATCCCAAGCTCGGCCAAGTATATCTTCACCTCTATTCTTTTCACATAGCCTTTGAAACTGGAATGTTCGTTAAGGATGAATATCAGATATGTAGAAGCGCCAGTATGTAATTTTACTTATCTAGTGTCAAACATATAATGAACTTCTGAGATGGAAACATATTTTCCATGCCCATCAACCATTTCACTCCTAGAGACTATATTTTGTTTTGATATCTTGTCAAACAATTGATGCACGTCCTCTACTTATCATTCCTTGGTTGTGACAATAGTTGTTGTGCTTCTGTCATCAGATATATATTGTCTTATGTAAATTAAAAAATGCTACAACAACGAAATCAAGGCTCCGAAGTTAATTTCCCATAGTGCTTACATTATAAAGTTCCAACCATGAATCTCATCAATATATTATAACAAGCTCGGGCCCAAAACAAATCATTCATGGAAAACTACCAATTTAATATTACTATTGCACACAATAGTTGTGAATTTTCACCCTAATCGCCAATATAGAATCCGGTCGGATTCTGGTAACCATGGGTTGTCCTAAACATTAAATTTGATGATTACAATCTTTGTCGACATCTTCAAAATAATAAATGACACTCAGCTAGGTCCACGCAAGGTGATAGGGTTCTTCATGTAAAGCATTGATGACTCGATTTTCTCAAATATTCAAATGGTCAGAAGCTCTCAACTTTGATAGAGTATAAAATGTTTTTGAAATGTTTCATCTTCCACTTGTAAATATTTCTTCCCCACCAACTATATAGTTCGATGATTCACCTTCAAATATAATTATAAATATATGCCCTATGAAACACTTTATTGTGCTCGGTTAAATATTTATCGAGATATGTCTGCACCCAAAACTTATCGCAGGATAAATATTTATTTGTCGTATGTTTTCATTCTGGCAGAAAATTCAATGTATATATTGAACATATATGAACCAAACTCTTAACAGAGCAATTAGGTTCCACAATTTTCTGCAACTTTATTGAAATCTTCCTCCCAGACTTTGCTTTGATACCATGTTGAAATTTACAATGCTCATTTAACCACGAGAAATCTCATTTTCCTCCCAACCATACTGTTGAAGACAATTATTCAATTATGTATTCTCATTGATGTTACACATGTATTTATACGTATGTAAAGATGTTACACAAATGTCTACATTCAGACCGAGAACAGTTGGTGAATAGAAAGAGTTTTTCAGTGTTGACCGAGTCACTCGGGCATTACAGTCATGGTCGGGCATCAAAGAAACTCAGTGTTAACCGAGTTGATTAGTCAGTGTCAGCTGACTAACAGTGGTTTACATTCTATAATTAATTGGTTATATGAGTCCAAATGAATTGTGATTTATTACTTATTTAGAAGTATATTCAAGCTGACTTGTCAGGGCTTATCATATATATGAAAGGTCAAGTTTGGATTGAATGTGAGCAAGTGCAAAAGTGGAAGAGAAGCAAAAGTGTGGAATTCTGTGATATGAAGAGTGAAGGCAAAATCAGATGGGATTCTGATTGAGTACAGAACACTCGGAGCTGCAATAGAATATTTGATCAGCAAGGATCCAATTATAATTAGAATAGAGATCCAAATCAGCAAAGATAGTTACTTACACATACAGGTCAACTCATTGTTACTTTCTAACAATTGTAGCAGTGATCTCAAATCTCTTAACAGAGTAGACTTAACAGTCTTTTTGTAAATCCTCTCACAAGGTAGCATTTCTATGTTGAAGTGTTAAAGACCTCTAACAAGGCCACTCCTCACAGATTTAAATCCTCTAATAGGGTCACACCTAACAATGTGTTTTGTAACCTTTAATAGGGTTGGCTCCTAACAGGGCTCACTTCAGAAGAGTGAAAAATAGTAACTAGTTACCTTGGTGGTTTTTTCCATATTGGGTTTTCATGTTAAATATTGGTGTCACCTTTGTATATGTTATTTGTTTCATGCTTTATGTTTCAGCACTTAATCACTAAAGTATAATTGCATTAGATATCATAAATATTTCTTTAACACCCAAGTTATAGAAGAAAATCTTAATTAACCGAGTAACGGTGTTATATTGTTTAAGATATCTAAGGGACAAGGGATTTGTTTTGGAGTAATTGATTCACCCCTCCCCTCTCAGTTACTTATCTCATTTCTAATAATTGGTATCAGAACATCAAGTGCTTTCAGAGAAGGTTTCAAGGCCTAAGCTAAAGATCAGAGATGTCTTACTGAAGGGAGATCCCAAAGCTAAACAAAGACAACTTCCTTGCATGGAAAGAGCTGATGAAACTACAATTATATACTATTGGAGATGCCAGTTTGCAAATTTTGGACAGAAAATATGTGGAACCAACAGGGACTATGACTATGGAACAGATGATGAAATGAAAGCTTCATAACATAATGATGATTGATATAGCTTCTTCACTCAACTACTCGGAATGTGATGAAGTCAATGACTTCCCTACAACCTATGATATGTGGAGGAAATTACAGGACATTCATGGAGGAGATGCAAATGTAAAGTGAGCCAAAGCATAAAGTCTTAGAGGACAATTTGACCAGATGAAAATGAAAGAAGGAGAATACATTACAAGATACAGTGAAAGAATCAAGAATATTGTGAGTGTCATCAAAGCTACATGAGGAATAATTGAAGATACAATAGTGGTCAGCAAGGTATTAAGAACTTTACTTCCTATATATGCTATTAGATTTTCATATATTCAAGAGATGAGGTGCAATAAGGATATAACTCTAGATACATTGGTTGGAAGGCTTACAACTTTTGAGCTGGACAACTTTGACAATTATTCTCCTAGCTCTAGCAATCTTGAGTCTGCATTCAAAGCTAAATTAAACCTTGGCAAAAAGGACAGATACTCAAAAGGGAAGCAGATTGAAAGTGATAGTGATGATGAATCTAATGATGAAGATCTATATATCATTGAAGCATTACTTGCAAGAAGAGCTTCCAAAGGAAAATACAAAGTTAAAATGCCATTTATTTGTTTCTCATGCAATGAGGTTGGTCACATTTCTACCAAGTGTTTGAACAAAGAAGATAAAGATGAGAAAAAGTTCAACAAGTACAAAGGAAAGAAAGATTTCAAGAATTACAAGAGCTACAAGGACAAAGGTAAGAAGTCTTGTTATATTGCTATAGATTCTAACAGTGATGAAGAAGAAGATGAAATGGTTTATATTGCTATTAAGGATGAGTCAGATGAAGAAGAAGATGAAATGGTTTATATTGCTATTAAGGATGAGTCAGATGAATAAGATGAAAATACAACACTTTTCTCACATATCAGTAAAAATGACACATGGATAATTGAAATTGGTTGTTCTCATCACATGACTGGTGATAAGACAAAATTTGAACATCTTAAACACTATGATGGTGGGAGTTTTAGTTTTCGGAATGATGAACCTTGTTATGTCAAAGGAAAAGGTTACATTACTCTGACAGAAGGAATCTAATGTGATAATGCTTATTGGGTTGAAAGACTAAGGAGAAATCTACTCAGTGTAGCACAGCTGAACAACATTGGCTTCAAGGTAGAATTCATGAATGGTAAGGCCAAGCTCTTGGATGGTAAAGGGAACCTAGTTGGAACTGGCAGGCAAACAAAAGGTAATCTATTCTATCTTGATCTCACTAAAGTTTCATGCTTCATTGCACAAGTAGAAGAAAGTTGGCTATGGCATAAAAGGTTGTGTCATGTAAATCTTGATAATCTGGTAAACATAAGAAAAAACAAGAGAGTTAGAGGTATTCATATTTTGAAGAAACCCGAGTTAGCAACATGCAAACATTGTCAAATCGAAAAGATAAGCAAGACAAGTTTCAAAAGAAAGAATTACAATACTGATGAAATCTTGGAATTGGTTCACACTGACCTTTATGGACCAATTGGAACAACAAGCTATGTTGGAGAGAAATATTTTATTCTGTTTGATGATGATCATTCTAGAAAGATGACTGTCATGTTTCTCAGAGAAAAATTGGAAGCTTTTCAGAAATTCAAATGGTATCTTGCAAGAGTTGAAAATGAAATAGGAAAGAAACTAAAATGTCTAAGATCTGACAGAGGAGGAGAATTAATTTCTAATGAATTCAATAAATTATGTAATGCAAGAGGAATCACAAGATAGGTATCTGCCCCTTGTACACCACAGCAAAATGGAATAGCAGAAAGAAGAAACAAATCCATTATGGATTGTGCCAGAACCCTAATGATTGAAAAGAATGTTGCTGCCAAATACTGGAAGGAGGCCATCATTACTATAATGTTTACCTTGAACCGAGTTCAACTGAAGAAAGGCAGTAACCGGACACCTTTTGAATTATGGTATGGCTATAAACCTAATGTTCATTATTTCAAATTATTTGGAAGTAAATGTTACATCTTGAAGGAAGAAAGAAATGGAAAACTAGATGAGAAAAGTGATGAAGAAATATTCCTAGGTTACTCATGTAAAAGAAAAGCATACAAATGTCTGAATCTTACTACTCATAAAGTCATAGAAAGTGTACATGTCAAGATTGATGAGTTTGCAGAAAGATATAAAAAGCAGAGCAGTAAAGAGCCTGAAGACTACAAGAAATCTATGTATCATGAACCTGATACTATGCCTATGACTCAAGAAAAGGTGATTGGATAGCAGAACTGTCAACCATTGAATATACTAACACAAATTGTACAACCTAAGTTGCAAACTATGCAACCTGAGCTATTGGTAGAAGAGACTGAGTCATAGACAGAGGGAACCGAGTCACAGATAGAGGGAGCTGAGTCTCAGACAAAGGAACCTGAGTCACAGACAGAGGGACCCAAGTCATAGACAGTGGAACCTGAATATCAGACAGAAGAAAAGGAAAGAATGTTTGAGAATGATAGACCTAGTGGACCAAGTCTAGAATCATGATTGAAGGATCCAGTACTTTCCAGATATGTTAGAAGGCATCATGCACCTGAGAAAATAATTGGAGATCAGACAGAAGGTGTAATGACAAGGAACAAAATCAAAGGTACATGTTTACTAAGTGAATTTGAACCTAGAATAGTTAAAGATGCATTGAATGATGAAAGTTGGATAGAGGCAATGAATGAAGAAATTGAGCAGATTGAGAAGAACAAAACTTGGACTCTTATGCCTAGGCCAAAGGACAAGAATGTGATTGGAACCAAGTGGGTTTTTAGAAATAAGATGAACGAAAATGGTGAAGTTTCTAGAAACAAGGCCAGACTAGTTTGTAAAGGATATGCTCAAGAAGAGTGTATTGATTACGGAGAAACTTTTGCTCTTGTTGCAAGACTTAAAGGATTCATAACTCTTCTGGCATATGTTGCACATAAAGGATACAAAGTATATCGAATAGATGTGAAATCTGCATTTATGAATGGAATCCTAAAAGAAGAAGTCTACATTGAACAACCTAAAGGATTCATTGATCCTAGCAGAAGGAATATGGTTTGCAAGCTACACAAAGCATTGTATGGACTGAAGCAAGCACTCAGAGCCTGGTATGAAAGACTGCATGGTTACCTAGTAAATATTAGATTTTAGAGAACCAATGATAATAGTAGCCTGTACATCAAAGAAGGACCACAGAAAAAAATATTATTAGTAGAGATATTTGTTGATGACATATTATTCACTGGATATGATGACTTATGCAAAGCATTCTCTGTAGCTATGAGTAAATAATTTGAGATGTCTATGTTTGGTGAGATAAAAAAATTTGTTGGATTACAAGTTCATCAAATGAAGGATGCTATCTACATTACTCAATCAAAATATATCAAGGAGATACTCAAGAAATTTGAAATGGAAGATTCCAAACCTGTTGGAACACCCATGTGTACTAGACAAAAATTATCTACTTGGATGATGATTCAAAGGAGGTAGATCAGACAAACTACAGATCCATGATTGAAAAATTGCAATATGTTGTTCACACCAGACCTGATATTGCATTAGAAGTTGGTGTTTTTTCAAGATTTTCAGATAATCACCTAATGGAAATCAAAAGAATTTTGAGATATCTAAAGGAAATTGAAGACTATGGTTTATGGTATAAGAAAGGTGGGAACTTTGATTTGAAGACATTCGCTGATGCTGATTGGGTTGGAAGTGTTGATGACAGGAAAAGCACCAATGGAGGAGCTTTCTTTCTTGGAAAGAGGTTAGTATCTTGGACTAGCAAGAAACATAATTGTATCTCTCAGTCTACAACAAAGGCAGAATATGTTGCTACAACAGTGAAGTGTTCAAATATCATATGGTTCAAGCAGTTGTTGTTAGGAATGAAGGAAGAAGTGAAAGAACCAATTATTATCTACTGTGACAACACTAGTGACATTAACATTTCAAATAATCTTGTGATACACACCAAAACCAAGCATATAGAAATAAAGTATCATTTTATGAGGGAACTAGTACAAAATAAAGAAGTAAGGTTGGAATATATGAATACTAAAGAACAATTTGCAAACATATTCACCAAACCTTTACCTAAGGATGAATTTTTGTATCTTAGATGAAAGCTAGGGGTGCTTCCCCTAACTGAAGCTCACTAAAATATAGTTTAGTGATGCATCAACCCGAGCCACAATGAAGATCTATCAGTTGATGCAGGTACATCAGAGCCCATTGTAGATGAATTAGTAGACTCGAGTACATTACAACTTCAAAGAGAAATAGTATTGATACTTAGTATTTGTGGAGATGGAGTCTTTGGCATCTATTGTCAAAGAGGGAGAGTTTACTATAATACATAAGAATAATACATAAGAGGGAGAGTTTGCTATAATACACAAGAAATTAATTAAGGGAGAGTTCATAACAAAAAGAGGAAGAGTTTGATGTCAGAGGGAGAAATCTTATCAAGAGACAGAGTTTGATAAAAGAGGGAGTTTTTGGAAGAGAATCAAAATGAAGCTAAATATATTAAAGAAATTTTTCTGTTTCTCTACAATTCTTTGTATTATGACATGTTGTGTTTCCATCAATGCCAAAGAGGGAGATTGTTCAAGACAATTATTCAATTCTGTATTGTCATTGATGTTACACATGTATTTACACTTATGTAAAGATGTTACACAAATGTCTACATTCAGACCGAGCGCAGTTGGTGAATAGAAAGATTTTTTCAGTGTTGACTAAGTCACTCGGGCATTACAGTCATGGTCGGGCATCAAAGAAACTCAGTGTTGACCGAGTTGATTATTCAGTTTCAGCCGACTAACAGTGGTTTGCATTCTATAATTAATTGGTTATATGAGGCGGACTGAATTGTGATTTATTACTTATTTAGAAGTATATTCAAGTTGAATTGACAAGGCTTATCATATATATGAAAGGTCAAGTTTGGATTGAATGTGAGCAAGTGCAAAAGTGGAAGAGAAGCAGAAGTGTGGAATTTTGTGACATGAAGAGTGAAGGAAAAATCAGATGGGATTCTGATTGAGTACAGAACACTCAGAGCTGCAATAGAATATTTGATCAGCAAGGATCTAGTTATAATCCGAACAAAGATCCAAATCAGCAAAGACAGTTACTTACACATACAGGTCAATTCATTATTACTTTCTAACAATTGTAGCAGTGATGTCAAATCTCTTAACAGAGTAGACTTAACAGTCTTTTTATAAATCCTCTCACAAGGTAGCATTTCTATGTTGAAGTGTTAAAGACCTCTAACAAGGCCACTCCTCACAGGGTGATTTAAATCCTCTAACAAGGTCACACCTAAC